>JAAAKG020014763.1:0-20727 GCA_010014905.2 Druon quercuslanigerum | reverse complement strand
CCATAAGATTATATATAATGCCTTGGGCTACGACATATTCCCTCGGAATTATATATAATGCCTCGGGATTATACATAATGCCCCGGGATTATATATAATGCCTCGGGATTATATATAATGCAATGGGATTATATATAATGCCATAAGATTATATATAATGCCATAAGATTATATATAATGCCTTGGGATAAGATATAATGCCTCGGGATTATAATTAATGCTTTGGGATTATATATAATGCCTTGTGATTATATATAATATTTGCATTATATAAATTGTCCCTAGTCCACTCTACAGTGTGCGTCTGCAGTATGCAACTTTGTCAGGCGCAAACTCATGGCACCCCCTCACTTCTCCTATTGCCTTCCGCCGCACTTCTCTAGGTTGCCTGAGTTTCTGCCCCCGGTTACAACACCCTCATTAATTATCATGATTGAAGACATTCCAATAAAGGATAAATAAATAAAAAATTGTTTGAATACCGAAAGTAAGGCAAAATACGTCTCGATTATTTGGATGATAGGAGCAGAGTTTATGTGCAGTCGGATCTACGAAGAAGAGTTGGTTGTTATGCCAGAAAGGACCATTGGTTGCTCCTTCTCTATACACAACCGTTCCCAATCTAAACAATAAAATTTCATTTAATTATGCAAATAATGTATGAAAGAATTTTAAGTACACTTTAAACTCCAAAGATACGAGAAATTGAGGAATAAGGAACTCCAAAGGTACGAGAGTAAGCTTCGAGGCTAATGCGTGAAAACATCCAAAGGTCTACTAAGTGCACGCGAACGAAAATTGCGGGTGTTTTAAAATTTAATAAATAGAATTCATATTAATACAGATAAATATTATCCAAAGTTTTTCACTACAACAAAATTAATTAAAACTAATCCAAGGAGTATGTAATTTCTATGAATAATTAATTATTTCTCTAATCTTACATGCATAAATTTTATAATTTCTAAGTAAACGCGCGCTTTTCGGTACATGCAGAGTAAAAAAAGTTGATTTTAGTTACTCACTCCTTTGGAGTCGAAACGCTCGTATCTGCGGAGCGTTTATATCTTTGTACTTCGTATCTTCGGAGTTCGAGTGCACTTGGTTGCTACAGTGTAGGGAATTCCGGAAAGGCTGCGACTTTTGGTAGACTAAATTTGAAATTCAGGGATAATGACAAAATTACACAAGACTTTTTTCTGAAATTTTTACCTCCGACCCCTACTCTGTGTAAAATACCGTACGGTTTTCTCTGTTAATTAAATGAACGTCCTTAAAGATTTTTCCATTTATTTGAAAATTTTATTATTTTGTTCAAAATTGAACCATTTTGGAAAAAAATTAAATCATTGAACTGAAAATTAAATTCTTGGTATAAAATTTATATTTCCGGTTTAAGTATTTAACTGCCTTTTAAAAAATTTGTTTTCCTGACATAAAATTTGAACATTTTAAATGAAATTTTTCTTCCGAATGGACTTGAAAATCTTGCTCGGTTGAGGATTAAAAAATATCAGAACTTCTTTTTTCTTGATATAATAAATATTTCATCATTTCATTCAAAAACATTTTGTTTTGGTTTTGGTAGGAATTTTACCCATTTTGTGAAATATTATTATTATCTTCTATTCTTCCTACATTGTTCTTCTTAAAAATTCATCTCTTTAGATAAAAATTTAATTGGTTTAAAAATTCGTTTTTTATAGTGAAAATTAATTTTTGGTTCCAAATCAATATCTTTTCAATAAAGATAGAACTTTTTCTTTTAAAAATTAATACTTTTTGCTAGGAAATTATTCTGGTTGGCTCAAAATTTATCTTTTGATTAAAAATTCATTTTTCGGATCAAAAATTCAACGATTTTGTTCAGTTTATTTTCTCATAGTGAAAATTTATACTAAAAATATTACTATTCAATCATTTTGTTAAGAATCGATATATTTTTTGTTTAAAAATTCATGTATTTTGTTAATAATTCCGATTTTTGGGTAAATGGACAATGATTTTTTTTGAGAATCAAGGTTTCAACTTAATATTTAACTATTTTACTTTTCTTTAAAAATATATTTTCGTTAGTCACAAGTTGATATATTTTGTTGAAAAATTATATTTTTGGTTAATAATTAATTGTTTTGGTTTTAAAATTTATTGATTTCGCTGAGGATTTGTCTTGCTTGTCCTTTTAAAAGAATGAGTTTCAACTAAAATTTAACTATTTTGTTTTTCTTAAGAAATTATCTTTTTTAGTAAAAAATGTATATTTTTATTTTTAAATCAAGGTTTCTGGCAAAAACTTAGTTTATCTGGAATTTACATTTGATTATTTTATTTAATATTCTCTTGTGGTGATTAAAATGTAATTTTTTGGAACTAACATTCAAGTTATTTTTTTTAAATTCGTTTTTTATTGTATATTAAATTTTTTTTTTAAATTATATATTTTTTTTTAAATCATTCTGTTTTAATGAAGATTTAAACATTTTTTTAAAACTCGTCTTTGGTCTTTTTAAAACAAGTTATGACTTTTTAATTCATTTTTTTTTTGCTATGAGCTTCATTTATAATGTTTAAAATTCTTGTTTCTTGATGAAAAATTGATCTTTTTGGTTTAAAAATCTACTTTTTTGTAAATTTTTTCTATTTTTTCATAGAAAATAAGAGACTTTTGCTTTTCATGAAAAAAAGATTTATTTTTAAAGATCTCTTTACTTTGAATTTTTGGATTATCTAAAACCTACTGAATTGCGCGGCAAATGCGCTCATAGGCGCCACCTATCAAATGTTTTGTGCCACCGGGTTATTAGGGATCAAACATTGGGGGGAGGGGCTGGCGCGGATTTCCTAAAATAATTTAAAAATTAAAAATTCATCATTACTTTCTGGCATGATTTCAAATGCGTTCAAATGCGCCACCACTCAAAAACAGTGATATAAAATATATGTCTAATTGCGGATATGGAGTCATTTGTCGTCGAATTCTCTCATATGCGACCCACAAAATTTTGTTTCAAAATTTAAAAACTGTCTTAAGTATTAATTTTTGAAACCTTTGCAATGTGATGACCAATAAAAAGAAAATCATTTAATCATAAATCTTTTTTAAGCCCGCCTGGAAGAAAATTAAATGCGCTCACGTGCGCCATGAAAATTGCCAAAGATATGCAGGTTATAAAATTTTGGAGAGTGATGACAAAAGTTTACATGCAATTTGGCGAAAGATGATTCTGCGATGGAATAAATCCGTGGTCTACTATGGCATCTTTAGCCCTAGAAAGTGTTCCTATGACATTTTCCCTTAGCTGGAAAACGACATAGTATGAATGAATTCAAGCTGTAAATTGGGACACCAGATTTAAAGAAACATAATAAAAACGAAAGTAAAAATTTCTTTCAGGGAAGAATTTTGACAGTTAAAAATTAAAAATATATCGGCGAAAGTTTAACTGAGTTTAGAAAAATCATTCTGATCTCTTCTACTAGGTCACGCTGAATTGAAAAAATTTCGGTAAAACATGTAGAATTCGCAACAGATAACACGAAAAAAAATTGTTCTTTCTGATATATCTCCTCCAAAATAAATTACCCTAGTGCAGACAAATTATAAATTATTTAGTAACATTTACCAAAAAGTGCAAAAAGCAAATTACAGATGGGAATTCCTATTTCTGTCCCTGCTAATGAAGTTGACCGACCATTCTTAGCGCTGAGGTCGTAATTCTCGCTACATCTCGAATAAAAATGGAGCCATTGTGAGGTAAAGATAATCCACGCCAGGTTAAAAATCAGATATCATCTTCGATTAATGTTAAGTTTATAAACTCTTATAGTGCAATTAAGAAGTGGCAATAAGGGGGTTTATTAGAGCTTTTTTGTTAATTTTTAAAGTGTCGCATAGGATTGCATTTAAAATATTTTCTAAAAGGCCCTTCATCAAATGTTGTCTTGCAATTACATTTATTTTATCATATCAGTGTGGTTTGCATACATAACAAGTGGTAATTATGGGGTTGATTATGATTTTTTGTTAATTTTTAAATTGACGCATATAAGCAGATTTGAAATCCTATCTGAAAAGTACCTTATCAACTTTCCTATTGCAACTACATTTATTTGTAGATGGAAATGAGTGGGTTGAACATGGGTTTTTGTTAATTTTGAAAGTGCCGCATTGTAGTGCTTTTAAATTTTTTTTGAAAGGCCCATTATCAACTTTTATTTTGTAATTACATGTATTTTATGATATCAACGTGGGGTACATTGATAAGAAGTGATAATGACGGGCTTGATTATAATATATTTTTTTAAATTTAAAAGTGGTGCATATGAACACATTTGAAATCCTATATGCAAAGCGCATTATCAACTTTTACATTGGTATTATTATTATTTGGTAATACCATGATGTGTTTGGTCGATGTAAAGTAATAATGAGGGGGTTTATCATTGTTTTCGTTAAGTTTGAAAGTATCCTATTGCAGTGTTTTTAAAATCTTTCTGAGACGCCCGTTATCAACTCTTGTTTTGGAATTACATTCATTTGGAGATAAGAACATGTGGTACATCGATGAGAAATGGTAATGAAGGCCTTGGTTTTGATACTTCTTAAATTCTGAAAGTGGTACGTATGAGCACATTTTAAATCCTATTAGAAAACCGCATTATCAATTTTTATGTTGCGTTTATTGTGATTTGGTAATATCAACATAGGGTTGGTCGATCTGGAGTGATAATAAGGGGGTTGCTTATTGTGCTTGTGAACTTTGAAAGTGTCCTATTGCAGGATTTTTAAAATCCTTTCTCAAAAGCACGTTATCAACTTTTATTTTAGAATTACATTCATTTGGAGATAACAACATTTGGTACATCAATTCGAAGTTGCAATGACGGGCTTCATTATCGTATTTGAAAATTTTTTAAAGTGGTGCATCTAATGACATTTGAAATTTTCATATGGCTATTATTGTTATTTGCTAATATCAGCATTAGCTTGATCGATGAGGAGTGGTAAAGAGGAGTATGGTTATGGGGTTTTGTTAATTATAAACATTTTGCATAGGAGCGCTTTTAAAATTCTTTTTGAAAATCAGTGCATTTAAGATCCTGTCTTATTAGCCCGTTATCAACTTTTATATTGCATTTTCATTTACTTGATGATGTCGATGTGAAATGGATCTTTAATAAATGATAATGACGGGGTTAATTATGATACTTTATTCTATTTGAAATTGGTGTATATGAGCGCATTTGATATCCTATATAAAATGCCCTTCAGCAAACTTTGATATTGCAACTACATTTATTTGGATATATTAACTTGGGGCTGTTCGATGAGGAGTGGTAATAAGGGGGGTGATTATTGTTCTTTGCTAATTGTTTCAGTCTCGCATTGGAGTGCTTTTAAAATCCTTTCTGAAAATCCCTTAATCAACTTCTATTTTGTAAGTACAATCATTTGATGATATCAATGTGGGGTACATCGATAAAAATTAATAATGTCGGGGTTGATTATTGTTTTTTTGTTAATTTTAAAAGTGTTTTATCACAGTGCTTTTAAGATCCTGTCTTATTAGCCCGTTATCAACTTTTATATTGCATTTCCATTTACTTGATGATGTCGATGTGAAATGGATCTTTAAGAAATGATAATAACGGGGTTAATTATGATACTTTATTCAATTTGAAATTGGTGCATATGAGCGCATTTGATATCCTTTATAAAATATCCTTTATCAAACTTTCATACTGCAACTACATTCATTTGGATATATTAACTTGGGGCTGTTCGATGAGGAGTGGTAATGAGGGGGGTGATTATTGTTCTTTGCTAATTTTTTCAGTCTCGCATTAGAGTACTTTTAAAATCCTTTCTGAAAATCCCTTAATCAACTTTTATTTTGCAATAACAATCATTTGATGATATTAATGTGGGGTACATCGATAAGGAATAATAATGTCGGGTTTGATTATTGTTTTTTGTTAATTTTAAAAGTGTTTTATACAGTGCTTTTAAGATCCTGCCTTCTTAGCCCGTTATCAACTTTTATATTGCATTTCCATTTACTTGATGATGTCGATGTGAAATGGATCTTTAATAAATGATAATGACGGGGTTAATTATGATACTTTATTCTATTTGAAATTGGTGTATATGAGCGCATTTGATATCCTATATAAAATGCCCTTCAGCAAACTTTGATATTGCAACTACATTTATTTGGATATATTAACTTGGGGCTGTTCGATGAGGAGTGGTAATAAGGGGGGTGATTATTGTTCTTTGCTAATTGTTTCAGTCTCGCATTGGAGTGCTTTTAAAATCCTTTCTGAAAATCCCTTAATCAACTTCTATTTTGTAAGTACAATCATTTGATGATATCAATGTGGGGTACATCGATAAAAATTAATAATGTCGGGGTTGATTATTGTTTTTTTGTTAATTTTAAAAGTGTTTTATCACAGTGCTTTTAAGATCCTGTCTTATTAGCCCGTTATCAACTTTTATATTGCATTTCCATTTACTTGATGATGTCGATGTGAAATGGATCTTTAAGAAATGATAATGACGGGGTTAATTATGATACTTTATTCAATTTGAAATTGGTGCATATGAGCGCATTTAAATCATATATAAAATGACCTTTGATGAACTTTAACATTGCAACTAGATTTATTTGGAGATAGCAACATTTGGTGTTTCGATAAAGATTTTTAGTGAGGCGATTGATTATGGTTTTTTGATAATTTTGAAAGTGGCCAATAAGAGCGCATTTAGAATCCTATTTGCTAAGTGCATAATCAACTTTTATATTGCTATTATTGTTATTTAGTAATATTAACATAGGGTTGATGGATGAGAAGTGGTAATGAGGGAGCTTCTTATGATTTTTTGTTATTTTTGAAAGTGACCCTTATAAACAAATGTGACAAACTATTTGAAAATCCATTTGTCAACTTTTATATTTAAATTAGCGGTAATTGATAATAACAAAGTGAGTTTTCAAATTAAAAAAAAAAACTTTGTGGTGCATGTTAGCATATTTGGGTATCTTCAAGGTCATGAAATTTACACCTTTGCGACGTAAATCAGTGGGCTATAAAAAACCTAAAAATTCAAAGTGGGCACAGCTAGTGTTAGTAAAATAAGTTTCCTTTAGAAACTGTCTGAAATAATTTCTGGATGACCCCTTATAAAAATTTGTACTCCTTTTTTCTCTAAAAGTCCAAAACAAAAATGTATAAAGTTCCGCGAAAATTAACAATTGGATAGTTAGCAGACCGAGAAATTCAGGTAATTTCGAAATTGGGATTTTGTAGCAACCCTAAACATATTCCATTCATTGTTCAATGAATTCTAGTTTTCAATAAAGAGATTTAATTTACGCAATAAAATTTTAGAATAGTTGCAAATATTGACAGTAATAATACTTACAAGGGTACACAAATTGTCGAAGAAATAAATGTGCTAAAAGCACAAATCGCTAAAAGAATTTTCATTATTCAAAACCAAAAACTTTATTTAAATCTTTCCGTAGGAACTGTGACAAAAACGGGATTCATGTCGAACTTATACTCTCTAGTCTTGAAAGGAACGGTGCAATGGATACAAAATCCCTCCCATTTTACAACTCTGTGCCAATCAAGTCTTCCAGATTTTAACTATATTCATCCGTGAACGGTGAATCAGTAGGCCACGTCGAAAGATACAATTTTATTTTTAATAATGATTTCTTAGTTTCATTAGTTAAACAATGATACTTATTTTTTCACAAATTTTCCAGTATAATGAATAAAGTTCGAGCCGTCAGTGTCTGCGCCAGGTGTGAATGAATAATTTTGCAGCCCCTTTCCGATTAAAAGAAGAAAATAACGCAGCAGTAAAATATTTGAAAAATTTCAAAACTGAAATGGCACATTTCGTAGTGATTTAAGAGATTTATAATAGTATTTATTATGTATTTATTTATTTATTTATTTTATTCATTTATTTTATTTATTTATAGTCTTAATAGTAGCATAAATTACGGAAAAAATTCGAATTTTATTAAAGTATAGTTTTGATTATGACCTTCGACTTAAATTCTTCGTCTCCGAAATTAACCGTGTGTACAAAGCCGATAAGACAAAAGTCAACGTCGATGTTTTATTTCGAAATGCTGTCCAAAAGCAGAGAGTTTAACCGCCTCAAATAATGTGATTAATGAAAAATGGGAAATCAAGGATTTGAGTTTAGAAAATGACACAATTATAAATAAAACATATAATAAAATTATGATAAATAAATGCTGCATAATTTAATTCCGGTACGTTGACGCAAACAATTTACATAGTTTGCAAAAATGCGTAATCATTAAATCTCAGAAGCAAAAAATCGGCACCAAAATTAAATGCTACGATAGCACAAGAACAAGTTTAAGTTATCGATCAAGCTTATCGCCTAATTAAAATCAAAACCAAATTAAGTTCTAGTTCAAGTTATAAGATAAATAAAAACCAAAATTATAATATTCGCACAAAAAAATCATTTGAAATCATATAAAAAATGTAGGTATTTTGAAATCAAATATATTTGTTACAGGCAAAATATATTATCAAGGTATTATATATAATCTTTAGGCAATATATTTAATGCCTGGCCATTTTGGGCAAAGTATGTAATTGAAAACTTATTATATATTTTACTGGCAAAGTATATAATCCGGTAATATATATAATTCCTAGGCATTATATATAATGCCTAAATAAATAGATAATGCCTAATAAATTTTTTTATTCTTTGAGCAAAATTTTTTCTTTCTTTTAATATTCCTTACTTTGGTGTGAATTTAACACTTTTTAAAAAGTTTTTATTGTTCAAAAACAAAAGTTAAAACTCAGTTTTTTAGGATTTTGCAAACTTTTAAAGTTATTTTAAACTTTTTAATTAGTGTGAGCTAGTAACTAATTCGAAAAGACACACATAATTGCTTACACAATTGAGTATTATTTTAGATAATATTGAATTCAAATAATGCTAGAAAGCTGCAGTTTTTTTCTTTAATACTCAACATTTTATCCACTTTTCTACTAGTTTTTGGTAATAAATTATTTAACTTTCAACCCGATTTACCTGATATTTAAGATTATGAGTAAAATTTAAAAAAAAATTCTGTTTTCTTATTAATACGTGTAAATCTTCAAGATTTGATATCTTAAATAATTTCATAAATTTTGTTTAAATTTTAAAACTTTCGTTTTTTAAATTTTTTATAAAAATTGTCCAGGCACTGTTTAAAAGTTTTTTAAATCGCATCCATTATTTATTAGTCTTCACCCTAAATTCACCGAAAAATTTTGCAGGAGGACGAAAAAACTTTTCACTTTCTCACTTTTGAGAAATTTTTTTATTTTATTAAAAATAGTAACATTTAAGTTAATTCACTTACTGAAAAAAATAAGTAGGACAAAATGGATAATACCTATTTTATGTTATTATTTTTCAAACATTAACTGTTTGTTTAAATAATTTTTTTCAATTACAAAGTAAAAATTTATTATTTTTGGCATAAATTACACATAAAATATTTGGAAACAAATTTCTTAAACAATTTTTTTTGTTTAAACAATTTTTCTTGATTTGCTGTTCAGGTTAATGATACAATTAATGAATGATGAAAATAATTTTTTCCTGAAATTTTTCATTTGCTTCAATAGTTTTTGTTTATTTAAATAATTTTATCATCCTGTATAACTAATATTATGCATATTGTGGGGCATTTTCTGGCAGAATACAAGGATATAGGGGCGTCAACATTAAAAGTTAATGGGCGTGAATTATTCCTTAAATATTCCTTAAGTGGCGGTGAAGATTTTATTTACAAAAAAGTAATGAAACGTACTTATTTTTTTACATTTTTCGGAAAACCAACATTTTTTTTATTTATAACCCCATGCTAAAATGAAATAAAAATAGATCTGTTATTGATTTCCGGAAATCTTTATGAAAACTTCTAAGCGTATATTAAAAAAATAATTTAAGGTAAAATTATTTATTTAACAGTAGTTATTCAGAGTTTTAGATTTTGGTCTTTTCTCAGAGAAAGGCTACAATTCTTATTTATTTCTAACGATAAAGGCCATATTTTATTTTTTGAACAATAATAACTCTTTGATTTCCCAATTACTTTTTTTAAGTAAAGGCAACCCAAATAGAAACTTGGTGAATCCTTAGTACAATAAAAGGAGGCCTTGATCATTAGGATTAAATAAAAATTGTAACCTTTTCCTAAGGAGCAAGAAAAAACAAAACTTAAAATAACTACTTTTGAATAAAATTTTTATCCTCAATTATTTTTTCTGATGTGTGCTTAGAAGACTCCATCAATGTTTACAGAAATTAATAACAGATTTTTTTTGTCGATTTTATAATTCATTTTAAATATGGGCAAATTTTGAGATTGATTGTACGTAGTGTACATCCTTAATGTTGACCAATTTGAAAAAATATGGAAATCAAATTTTCACAGGTATGTGGTAATAAATAACTAGTAAACGTGTATTGAATTCTGCAAATGTTCATCAATTTCCTTCTTTAACTGCACCATTATATTTAAAATAAAGATTATGCACTTTTTCTATCTTGTGCCGGTTATTATACATAATGCCTAGGGATTATATGTAATGCCTAAGTTATATATATATATATATATATATAATGCCTAGGAGTTATATATATAATGTCTAGGAATTATGTATAATGCCCGGCACGAGATAGAAAAGGTGCATGATCTTTATTTTTTATGATTTAAATTAAAGATTATGCACTTTTTCTATATCGTGCCGGAAATTATACATAATGCCTAGCATATTATATAATGCCTAAGAATTATATATAATGCCTAGGAATTATATATAATGCCTAGGTCTTACGTGTAATGTCTGGATTATATACTTTGCCTGTAACACATGCATTGCCTAGGCCTTCTATATAATCCCTAGGCATTGTATATAAGGCATTCAGAGAAGGGCAATTTAAAAATAAAACTTGTCCCGTAAAAAATAATTAATAGTATTATCATTTTTCAATTTACAATCTTTATCAGATGTTTATTCCAGTTATTATTCAATAAAAAAATTAATTTTTTAAATCACAGTAGTGCAATTTTTTAAGAGTTTCAGATTTATAAAAAAAGGTCTTGCAGCAGTGCAAGAATAGGTTAATCCAAATGTACACATGTGTCTTGACGAAGTTTTTGAAAGTAATTTATATTAAATAGAAAATTCAAATTTAATTAAATTGACATTTCATTAATATATATTCATTATCTGTGTTAGGTCTGACCTTCCACAGTATATTGATAATTAAATATTTCCATAAATAATTTAAACAATGTATAACTCTTTTTTTAAAGTTTTCGAGTTTTTCAACTAATTATCAACGTTTCAATAAGAGTGAACCAATAATGAATTACATTAAATTTGAATAATTGTTTGAGCAATTTGTTATTATTTACCCAAAAGTTCTCCTAATAATAAATTAATTTTTTTGCTTGTTTATTATAATTAATATTGTTTAGCAATAATTCCTGGCCATAAGTTAGTGTGGCTAGACTAATGAAATTTTTAATAAAAATAAAAATAGTGGACCGTTATCGAACTATTAAAAAAAGGTTTAACATGTGTTATTGACAGTTGATTAAACAAAAAGAAACAATTTTACATGCAGAAAAATAGGTTAAAAAATTAATAAATGTTATTCATTATTATAAAAAAAATCGTTGCTAAATAACTGGCTGTTTTTTTCAATAAACAATTGTTTACTGGCACCAAAATGTTCTCAAAAATTTAGAAGTTAAATATTGACAGTTAATTGCTTCAAAAATATCATGTTTGTACGTCAAAAAATAGCCAAATAGTGCATTTGTAAATTAAGCTAGTTTAAACAATTATGAAATTTTATTTATAGGCCAAATATTATAATTAAGTTTTACTTCCAAGTAATGTGTGATGGGTTTTAGAAAAAAAACTTGATTTATTCCATAAAAAATACCTGAAATGGATATTTGTTTATAAAAAATTCAATAAATTATTTAACATTTACATTGCTATTGGACATCATTTTTGAATAGTTAATTTTAGTTTTCTAGGTATTTTTAACTGAATCGAAGTATTTTTCACAAACCAGTAAAATGCAAAAGTCAACAAATTTTTTTTTCTTACCAAATAAACAACAACTAAAAAATCGGCTTTGACATTTCAATGCGAAATTTTGAGAGCTTCTTAAAAAAAAAATTAAAATCGGATAATAATTGTTTTGATGCGTGACATTTTTATGAAGAAATGTAAATTTTTTAAGTTCGCATCTCTTTAATTTTATTAATGTATTCTCCTTTTTAAAGTTACGTACAATAAGGCATAATAACATAGTTAATATAAATAATAATAAAAAATAAAGTAATATCCAAGACACTTAAATTCCTGAACAGTAAAATCTCAGAAAAAAATTCCTCAATTTTAAATTTCCCAAATTAAGGGAATAAAATTTTTATTTTTAATAAATATTATTCATTTATTAAAAACACAATAAACAAATATCTATTTCATAGAGATTTTGCATTAATATTCAAAGAATTCATTAAGGAATATTTTTTGAATTTAAAATAACGATAATTGTATAAAAATTGAGTAAATAAATCAATTTAAAAAACACGAGCACCTGGAACAGAAAAAGAAAAAATATTTCGAGCCACTCACCTTGACGCCTTTTAAAAGTTGAAATAATCAGTAATTTCAAAATACCTAATAATTTTTTCATTAATATTCAATTTTTAAACAATATTAATTTGGTAAAAAACTTTTCAGGTAACTCGTGAAATGAACATATTTTTGAGACTTTATGAATTATTCATGCAATGATAACATTATAATAATTTGTTTAAATAATTTGAAAATTATTTAAATAATATCTACTTGTTTAACAATATATTTTACCTAAAGAAAGTCAGGAGAAAGATTTTATCTCGCTAAATTTTTTGACAAATTTTAATATTTATAAGTACTAATTTGTTTTAAAATTAATTTGTTAATTAAACTCGTAGATGTTTGCGCACATTCCAATGTTTAAAATAATTTCTTTAACATTTAATGGTTCAAATAGTTACAATAATTTTTAATTTTTCAAAAATTACGTAAAATTATTTAATCAAATTACTTTATAGCTTTCATTGACTGCATAACTCATAAGGTCTAGAAAATGCGTTCATTTTGCGAGTTTATTGAAAAAATCAAATATTCAAACAAAATTATTTAAAGAAATTTTTCACTTATGGTATTTTTCTTGGAGACCCATAAGAGTCGCTTTATATTATTCGTCCTAAAAATTAATGATTGATTATTATTTTACTATTTATTTCATATATTACATATTTCATTATTTTTCATTTATTATTTTAAGTTAATAATTTTTTCAAGAATGCGTGATTTTTGTTTTTTTTGAAAAAAGATAACATTCAAAAAAGTACACAACATTAAACAGAATTTTTTTTTAATTGCACAACGTGGGAAAAAAAATTAAAAGATACGGGAGACGAAAAAAAATTGGAAAACTAAAGTTGATCTATCAGAAAAGTTCTGGAAAATCGTTATGAACTATTTGTATAAAAATATATCAAAAATTAAAAATTAACTTTAATAAAGAAATTTTTCTTATAATAAATTTTCCATAGGATGCGTATTTTTAGTTTAAATAATAAAAAATAACATTAAAAATAAACAAATTTTTAATAACCGGAATTTATTTTTTCTAATAGGTTGCACCCTTTTTCTCAGTTGCTAATAGAAGAAAACGAAAATTCGTATTTTTCAATCCAATGCATATTTTAAATCGTACTAATAAAAAAATTTTAGTTTATAAAAAGTAAAAATTTTTACTTTATTTTGAAATATCCCGTGTGCAAATTGACAAATGTTTCCTCCATTACAATCTTTCTAAATTTTTCTCCAATTTCAATAAAATAAATAAATTGCACATTCTTAAGAACACAAATTTTAATTAAAACTGGTTTAATAACTCCTTTTTTATTTAATAAATAATAGATTATTTTACCCAATTACACTTTTTGAAATATTTATTACAGAAGAGTAGCTAACCAGTTAACTGATCCTTTATATATAAAAAAGAAACCAATTATATCATGAATTATTGTTATTATAATTATTTTATTATTTTTGCAAAAAAATTCTTTAAGTCTACTTTTTGACAGAGAATAACAAATAAATTACTTTTTAAGGACTTTAAAATGTGCTCCTGTATTCTCGGTAAGAAAATGATTATTACAGCTATTAATGATAATGTATAATTATAGTTTAGCTTTAACCTTAATTAAAAAGTTTGAATTTTTTAGAAATCGAATATTTCTCAATTTTGACTACGAATAATCCTGTTCAGGAACAAGATTCTTCTTAAAATTTTCATCTACTTGAAATGCATTATTTAAATAAAGAATACAGTCTTATACATTATTTCACTCATTTTCATTTTTGAAAAAACATTTTTTTATTTTATTTTGGCTGAGACTACAAAAATAAAAAGAGCAAAAATCGAATGCGACACACGTAATACGTATTTAGAATGTGCTTTTTTAGGACAAAGGAGCTTTAACAAAGGAGAATTCACAATCTTTAAATTATTAATTCATTGAATTCCATAAATTCCATGAACTCCCTAAATTATTTTAATTCTTAAGATTTGGTTCTATGAATTTTATGAATTCCATCAATTTTGTGAATTTCAAAAGTTCCTTTAATTCAATTAATTCCGTGAATTTCTCGAATTCCATTAATTTAGTGGATTCCTTTATTTCCATGAATTCAGCTAATGCCTTTGTATCCAAGAATTTATTAAATTTTGTGAATTCCATGAATTCCGTAAATTCCTTGTAATTCAGAAATTCCATGAATTCCAACAATTTGGTGAATTCCTTCAATTTAATGAATTCCTTGAATCCCAGGAATTCCTAAAATTTTATAAAATCTGTTAACTCCGTAAACTTCTGTAAATCCGCGATTGCCATGAATTCTATGTGTACCATGATTTCCGAGAATTCCACGAATTCGGTTAATCTCTCGAATTCTATGACTTTTGTGAACTTTTTGAATTCCTTGAATTACATTAATTCAACGATTTTCAGGAATTCTACGAATTACGTGAATTTCGTGAGTACCATAAATTTAATAAATACCGTGAATTTCGCCAATTTTGTGAATTCGGTGATTTCAGTCAATTCCGACTATTCTATAAATTCCTTAAATTCTATCAATTCCGCGATTTTCTCGAATTTCATAAATTCAGTACATTCCTTTAACTGTAAGAAATCCTTGAATTTCGGGAATCCCGAATATTCAATTTAATTTAATTTAGGTTAATTATATTTAATTCAATTTAATTTAACTTAACCTGACCGAAACTAATTTCTGGAATTACATCAATTTCATGCATTCCTTTGTTTCCATGAATTCCGCTAATTATTTTAATTTCATGAATTCCTTGAATTTCTTAAATTCCTTGAAATTCCATGAATTACTTCAATTTCATGAATTCCACTAATTACTTTAATTTTAGGAATTCCTTTAACTCTATAAGTTCCCTGAATTCTATTAGTTTCTAAAATTCTTTTAATTCCATCAATTTCGCAAATTACAAAAGTTCTTTGAATTGGATTAATTGCATGAATTTCTCAAGTTCCATTAATTTGGTGCATTTCTTTATTTTCATGAATTCCACTAAAGCCTTTATTTCCAAGAATTCCTTAAATTTCGTGAATTCTATAATTGTCGTAAATTTCTTGAAATTCAAAAATTCCATGAATTTCGTGAATTACTTGAATTTCATGAATTCCACTTATTACTTGAATTTTAGGAATTGTTTGAATTTTGTGAATTCCATGAATTTCGCCATTATTTGGTACATTTCTTTATCTCCGTGAATTCCGCTAACATCTTTATTTCCAAGAATTCCTTAAATTGTGCGAATCTCATGAATTCCTTAAATTCCTTGAAACTCAAAAATTCGATGAATTCCACCAATTTCGTGAATTCCTTCAATTTCATGAATTTCACGAATTATATTAATGTCAGGAGTTCCTTGAATTTTGTGAATTCTATGAATTCCGTAAAATCCAAAAGTTTCATGAATTTAATTTAATTTAATTCAATTTAATTTAATTCAACCTAACATAGCATAATTTCTCGAATTCCATCAATTTCACGCATTCCTTTGTTTACATGAAGTCCGCTAATTCCTTTTATCACAAGAATTTCTTGAATTCCGTGAATACTATGAATTTCGTAAATGCCTTGAAATTCAGAAATTCCATGAATTTCGTGAATTCCTTTAATTTCATGTATTTAACTAAAAACTTTAATTTTAGGTATTCCGTAAATTCCTTGAACTCTATAAGTTCCCTGAATTCCATCTGTTTCTAAAATTCCTTTATTTTCATCGATTTCGCGAATATTAAAAGTTTCTTTGAATTCGAATTATTCCGTAAATTTTTAAAATTCTATTAATTTGGTGCGTTCCTTTATTTCCATGAATTCCGCTAATGCCTTTATTTCCAAGAATTCCTTCAATTTCGTGAAATCCATGAATCCCGAAAATTCCTTGAAATTCAGAAATTTCGTGAATTCAACTAATTTCGTGAATTCCTTTAATTTCATGAATTCCACTAATTATTTTAATGTCAGGAATTCCTTGGATTTTGTAAATTTCATAAATTCCGATAATTACTTTAATTTAAGGAATTCCTTGAATTTTGTGAATTCCATCAGTTTCATTAATTTAACTTAATTTATTTTAATTTAATTTAATTAGACTTAAAATAGCCTAATTTCTCGAATTCCATAAATTTCAGGCATTGCTTTGTTTCCATGAATGCCGCTAATTCCTTTAATTCCAAGAATTCCTTGAATTTTATGAAAACTATGAATTTTTCAAATTCCTTGAAATTCAGAAATTCCATGAATAACACCAATTTCGTGAATTCCTTCAATTTCATGAATTCCGCTAATTACTTTAATATCATGAATTTCTTTTACTTTTGTAAATTCCATGAATTCCGTGAATTCCTTGACATTTGTAAGTTCCGTGATTTCCACCAGTTTCTAAAATTACTTCAATTCCATGAATTTCATAAGTTCCTTGAATTCGATTAATTCGGTTAATTTGTAGAATTCCATTAATTTGGTGCATTCCTTTATTTCAATGAATTCCGCAAATGCCTTCATTTCCAAGAATTCCTTAAATTTTGTGAATTCCATGAATTCCGAAAAATCCTTGAAATTCAGAAATTCCGTGAATTCAACCAATTTCGTGAATTCCTTTAGTTTCATGAATTCCGCGAATTCCGTGAAATTAAAAATTTTAATTTTTGGACAATGATTAAAAACTATGAAAAAAAATTAATTGACAAAAGTTGTTCTTCCAAAGTCGAGCCCCAAATTTCGTCATGAATAATTTTTTGATCGGACACGTAGTTTTTGTTTTAGCTACAAAAAGAAAATAGAAAAAAATTCAATTTTTTGGTTCAGTTATACAAATGAAATTAAAAAATAAACCAAATGTTTTTGAAAAGGACTCAACGTATGAAAAAAATATAAACAGATAATAGTTCTTCACTCAAAAAGGATCTACTAATTTGTGATGAATAACTTTGAGAATACATTTTCTTTAATCGAAGAATCAAGATTAAAAATAAAAAAAAGAGAATTTTAAAAAAGCAATAAAAATAAGTATGTTTCTATATTAATAAAAATATATATAAAAGCAAATTTAACACACAAAAAATTTGTATTTTGTATTGAAATATCTGAGTAAGCAGGGATGATAATTTTTCTTCTAAAGCCGAAAGAGCTTAAACAAAAGAGATTTCACAATCACCAAAGTACAGTTTCTGCTGCTCTGACCTATAATTTTAAAACGTAAAATTAGATCATTCCTGCAAATGTAATATTATTTTTTCTCAATCCGGGTGGCTTAAAAGGCAAATATTTGATGAAATTCGTGAAAGTCATTTATTAAATAAATCCAACACATTTTTATAACGATGATAATATGAAGAGTGCCCCATGGCATTATTTCTACAACTTTCTTCGAAAAAAAATTTTCCTTTTTTTTAACATCTTATTTCGCGTGCAAATAAAACGATATGGGTGAATTGTTAACTATTTAAATAAAAAAATTAAATTTTGTCAATAAACTCATAAAAGATTTGTCTAATTTTCCTAAAAAGAAAATATATTTTACTGCAAAATTATTCTGGGACTTCAGCATGGACTATCTGCTCGATTTTAAATTAATTTGATCTTTAAGAAATTCAAAAATAATTTTAAAGCATTAAAGAGTACTTTAAAATAACTAATTGCAATAAATTAAATAAGAATATGTTAAAAATCTTTTAAACAGACCTGTCCTAATTAATTCCTGGCTAATTTATTTATTTCATAATTAACTCATGATTTCTTGTATAGTGTGATATAGAGTGTTACTTATGTAATTGGAATATTCCTGAATTATAGAATACCCGAATTGGAAAATTCTAGAGTAATAAAATTCACGAGTGTTAATAATAGTACCGAATTTGAAAATTCCCGAATAATATTATTCCCGCAAGTCAATAATTCAAAATGTAATATTTGCGTACGCAAGCCTTTTGTATTTTGCCAAATACTATGCACATTTAAAAAATGCGTCATCTAAAATATTTTATTGAAAATTATTTTTATTTTTAATCCAAAAAATAATTATCGAAATCTCAAACATCAAAGATACTTAAAAAAACATTATTATTGTATTTGCACTCAATTAAAAATATTTATAAAAAATTGTAAATGTTTAAATTTGACAAGTTTACAATTCGGGAATTTTATTGTTCCGAAATTTTTTAATTCGGTAATATTATAAAGTTTCGTGAACTTTTTCATTCGGGAATTTTTTAGTTCGGGAATTTTATTATTCAATAATTTTAATATTCGGCAATTTTCGAATTAGTTAATTTTATTTTTCGGCCATTTTATTATTCGGGAATTATCCAATTTAGGGAATTTAGGGAAATTTCCAACTCGCTATTTTTATTTTTTGGCAATTTTATTACTCGGGCATTTTATTATCCGGGAATTTTGAAATTCGGGTTTTTTGTTTTCAGGAATATTCAGTCGTCCCGAAAAATGTAATTCTTTTTAAAATATGCAGACATTAATCTATAAGAAAATTATTGATAATAATTATGTTCTATTTTTGAAAATTATTATTTGAAATATTTATGAGGTTTTGTTCAATCTGTTGATGATGTGATCAATTTTTTATAATCAGAAGAAATAAAATTTTCATTGCCGAACAAGGATACTCTTTTATTATTATTATTATTATTATTATTATTATTATTTATTACACATTCTAATTTTCAGTTTTTAACGAAATTCGGATTCGTTCAATTTTCTTCATCTTGTAGTAGAAATTTTTTAATATTCTTATTTAAAATTTCTTCTTGTTTCCAAGCTGCTTCAAAATAATTAATTGTCAAAGGTTTATAATTAAAAATTTTCTCTTAAAAGAATTTTTTCAAAATTGTTATTGTGTGTTGATTCTTTTGTGAAAAAATTCTAATTTTCTATAACTTTGCTTAAGCGATGAAAGTAAGGATTTTACAATTCTACAATTTTGGGAGAAATTTTGGGTAAATATTTAAAAATGATAAATTGAAAATAAAAATCGGAAACACGCGCTTAGATTTAATTACAAAAAACTCGAGTTTAGAATAATTGTACTCTGTATGTTTTGAAACGACTTAAAACACCATACGGTATTAATATTTTTTTTTTTTAATTTTTCTCTATTTCAAAAACTAAATTATAATTCTTTTAAGGATTACCTGCTGCGGTTTAGAAATTATTTATTTTTCAAAATTCACTGCTCGTACTCAGAATTACAACTTGTTTAGGAGATATACTGTTTCAATCCCAAATTTTTGAAAATTTTCTAGTCCTTTAAAATACCATGAAATATTTGAGACCCAAAAAAACTGCCTAGAAATCCTGGGACATCCTTCGAATCCTTTAAAATTTTCAAAAACGCTAACTAAATTTTTTAATTTCATAATTCTTTTTTAATTAATAAAAAAATCCAAAAATGAATTTCAAAAATGTAGTAAGTGTTTCTAAAGTGGGACGACTCAAATATCCTGAAAAATAAAATTTCCGACACTGTAAAATTCCCGAATGTGAAAATGCTGGAATAATAAAATTCACGAATGATAACATTGCCGAAAAATAAAAATATCAAATTGAAAAATTCCCGAATAATAAAAATGCCGAAAATATACAATAAAGAACCGGAAAATTCCCGAATAATAAATTTCTCGAATAATAAAAATTCGGAAGTATAAAATTCCCCAATAATAAAATTCAAGATTTAAATTTGTTTATGATTATGTGTTATTGATTACAAATACAATAATGAATCTTTATTTTTTAAACTTTTTTTTAATGTTTAAAATTTCAAAAATTATTTTTTAAATTTCAAATAAAAATAATTTAAAATAAAAAATTTCTGGGTGACGAATTTTGGTAATGTGCATAGTGTTTAAAAAAATACAAAAAGCATTTGCAAAAATAGAATTTTAAATTTATACATACATATATTTTTTTGAAAATCGTCTAAAGGTCTGATGAAAACAGTGGGTCCTTTTTTAAGTTTGA
>JAAAKG020014752.1:0-20727 GCA_010014905.2 Druon quercuslanigerum | reverse complement strand
CAAATGTTTTTTTAACTAATATATTATTTTATATATTTTATATTATAAGAAAAAAAGGTACATATTGAATTAAATTTTCTAAATTTGAAATTCAAAATAACTTTTACACAGAAGAAGTAATGGCATTTATATGTATCATTAGGGCGATTAAAAAAAATTATTTTCGAATGTAAACACGCACATTAGCCTAAGTAGTATTTTGTAGTCAACAAATTTGTCAAACAAAAATTCAAAATCGAATATGATTTAGCGGTCCCCTTTTGGAGTTTTGATTTTTAAAATTATTATTTTTTTTTGTTTTTGTTCTCAATGTCTCGAAAATGTAGGCAATACATTTGTAAACGTATAAAATTATCTTGATTTATATAGTACCATCATTGAATGAATTGAGTGAAACTTTGGAAACTCATTTTTAGAGAAAATAATAATTATTTCTTACTTGATTCACATTGTTCTATAATAAGTCACTTTTTTAATTTATTGTATTTTAAAGTAACACACCGTATGTCCAACTCTTATAGCAAAATGTAAAACAAGATTCAATTGTTATTTTGATTAAAAATTAGTTTAAAAACTTCATTTAATGATGTACAGTGAAGGGAATATAAAAGGAAATAATTCTTGATGTATAAAAATTTAATACATGTATTATCAAGAGAATGAGAAAATAAAACAACAACAGGACAATAAAAAAGACAAAACTCAAAAAGGGTTAAAAAAGCTCTAAATCATTTGCGATTTTTTACAGGTTCAGATTAGAAAATAATTATGTTACCTCTTAAAATGAATCACCCCAATATACCACTTGTACTCTTACTTAATAATAATTTATTAAAAGAGGGGAAATAATTGTGTTACAAGTATTTCTTTATTTTATATTGTTCCATCATACCGAAAAAAAGAAAAAAAAGACATTTTGACACCATCCTAATGCAGACACCCCTTTTCTCAAGGATTCCTAATTCGAACGTTTCTTACGATTTTTATAAAAGTTTGCTTCAAATCGCGAATAGCTCATGTAATTTTGCTTTAAATTAAATGCTAAAAACTTTAATCCTCAAAAATGGAGATAAAAGAACTTTGTATAACAGTCAGTCCGATAATTCAATCGCTTTACTCCAACTTGTTGTTTTATACTCTTGACCTCGTGTCGTTAACAGTTGACCGACCTACCAATAACAAAGGTACATATTTTTTATGCGCTTTTAACTGTATACTTTGAACATCGAGGACACGCAAAATTGCGATCTGAGAAATCTATTTTGAAACATCATAATCTGCAATAAGACATCAAATTTCTTGGTCACTAAAGTTTAAAAACTAAAGCTAAACTAAAAACTGGATTTAAGAGAAGATAAAAAAGATAAATTTTTAAATTAAATTCATTCAAAAAATTCATTGTCAAAAATCAGCTTATTATGCTACAATTCATTTATGTACGATGCCTTAAAATAATAAAATAGTGTATAGATACGTTACGCGGTAAAGGAGCACACAATCTTTTTTCACCATGGCATAATTTCGTCAACAACAATTGATTTTTGTTAAAAATAAAATGTTTACAATTTCACGTGTATTCTGGTTTCGCATCGGCGGACCATGATGTTCTCTTCTTTTTGAACGCAAAAACAGCGTACAGGGCTATAACAAAATTATATTCGGAATTATTTTTTATATTAAACAAGTATATTACACATATCAGGGGCCGTACTTAATTACGTAACGGATTATAGACCCTCTCCTTGACTGTAAAACATAGTCCTACCTCCCCCCCCCACTGTACGTAATTTTTTGTTTCCAGAAATGTTTTGCTAGTTACTGCTAAGTAAATTAATCTTCATCTTCAAAATTCCCTGATTTTTCCTTGACTAATTTTTAATTTTCCGAGATCATTAACATTAAAATACCAGCATGTTAATCTTGTCATATTTTTAACATATAATCTTTTATAAACGGAATAAAACAGTATTTCAGATACAAATATGAAATTTATTAATTTATTTTGAACAAAAAATGTCTTTTCTACAATAAAATATGGGTTTTTAATAAAATACTTGCGTTTTCTACCTAAAAAGATAAATTTGTAACAGAAAATGGCATAGTTTATATTTCAATCAAAAAAGATGAAATTTATAGAAAAAAAAGGAATTTTTAAACCAAAAAACGTTTTAAAAAAACAATTCATTAAAAAATATAATTTCGACTAAAACGGATGAATTTTTAAATCAAAAAGATTATTTTCAAAAAAATAGTTGAATTTTCTGTTAAAAAAGATTTTAGTTGACATTTTACGATCAAAATATGTATTTTTAAACACGAAAGAAGTTTCTACGAAGAAAAGTTGAATTTTCAATAAAACAAGACGAATTTTTAACCAAAAAGGATGACTTTTTAACAAAATTGTTGAATTCTCTACCAAATAGTTGCATTTTAATCCAAAAAAGATTAAATTTCTATTACAATAGATGAATTTTTATCAAGGAAAAAAAAGTAGTTGAATTTTCATCCAAAAAAGACATTCCAGTTGACTTTGCAAGATCAAAATATGAATTTTTTAACAAAAAATAAATTTTTGCGAGAAAAATTAAATTGTTAATCCACAAAGATGAGTTTTAAAAATCGACCAATTTTTTTTAAAGTTAAACTTTCATTCAGAAAAGATTTCAGTCCATTTTTCAACACCAAAATATAAATTTTAAACAAAAATTAAATTTGATACGAAACAGTTAAATTTTCAACAAAACAGCAGAATTTTGAACCAACCAAAAATATGATTTTCCAAAAAAGTTATTGAATTTACAAACAAAAAGTTGAATTTTTATTCAAGGAATATGTAACTTCGGCTAAAGCAGCCGAATTAAAAATCAAAAACACAAACTAAAAAAAATTTGAATTTTCAAACGAACATTTGCATTTTTATTTAAGAAAAATCAATTTTCTTCTAAAACAGACGAATTAAAAAAAAAACCACAAAAAATAGTTAAATTTTCATTCATAGAAGATACCAGTTTGCTTTCCAATAGCAAAATAAGAATAGTAAATAATAACTTAATTTTCTGCTTGTCCAAGAACAATTAAAATTCTACTAAAAAAAAGAGGAATTTTATAAATCAAGAAGATAAATTCTCAGCAACAATAAAAGAGATAAATTTTAATCCCAAAAAATTTCAATTAACTTTTCAACACAAAAATACGAAATTTAAACAAAAGCTAAATGTTTTTCGGAAATAGTTGAATTTCCAACAAAACAGTTGCATTTTTATCCAACAAAGATGCAATGTTTCTACTCAGCAAGATGAAAGTTTAAATAAAAAAGACACATTTTCATAAAAAGTAGTGTTAATTCAAAAAAGATTTCAGTTGACTTGTTCAACGAAAAGTGTTGAATTTTTAACCCAAAAAAACAGTTGAATTTGCAACTAAAAAGGATGTCGTTTTAAGAAAATTACTAAATTTTCAACCAAATAATTTAAATTTACAACGCTATTACGTAATTTAAGTACGGTCCCTCAACTTTAAATTCATAAATTGTATACGTACATGTGGCTTCCCATTCAGACTGGGACAGTGTTCCAATTTTTCGGTGGCCTGTAGAGCCCACCATATACTCCGCAGCAAATTGATAATCATCAGGGTGCTTACCCAGAAGAGGTGCTTCGTGATAAGGTGGGTAAGTTTCCAAAGCTTGCATCTTCCCGAGCAACGATTTACCCTCATTCTTCATTCTTTCAAAAAATTCTCCGAATCTGCGAGAAAAAGAAAATAATAATTGCAGAAATTGTAATCACGTCAGTAGTTTTCTAAAGAGTTTAAGTGCTCGGAAAAATTCTCACTAGCATTTCACTAACATTACTTAAATTTCGTGGGAAAATGTACCGCCTTATGCAGAGTTTCTACAATATTCCTATTTCTCAATTCTTCTAGGTATAAAACCAACCATTTACCTAGAAGATTATTAATATTAATACATAAAAATTTTGTTTATAAATACATTTTTAATATTTTTTACTTGAGTTTTGGCATCAAAAAGTTCAATTTTGAACCCAAGAAATCAATTTTTAACCAAATAGTTCAATTTTCAACCCAAAATATTAATTTGTTACGACAAAAGATTCATTTTCAACAAAGTACTTGAATTTTCATAAAAAGATCAATTTTCAACGAAAATTATAATAGTTAAAATGTTTGAAAAATAAATGTACAACCATTTTTTTCTCATCAAAAAAAATGATTTTTCAAACAAAAATGGAAGAATTAAATTTTTAATCACAACAATGAATTATCAAACAAAAATTAATTCTCAACAAAATAATTCAATTTTAAATCCAAGAGATAAATTTTAAATAAAATATATAACTTTTCAACTAAAAAATATTACGAAGATTATAAAAAAATTATAAACCGAAACTAGAATTCTTCAATTTGCAGCCAAAAAATTAATTTTTGATCACAGTAATGGATTTTCAAACAAAAATAGAAATTTTTTACCAGAAAGTAGAATTGTCAACCCAAATGATAAAATAAAAGTAAATTTTCACCGTAATAGTATAATTTTCGACCAAGAAGATTGCACTTCTATCACAAAAGATATATTTTTAATAAGGAATAAATTAGTTTTCAGTTTAAAAAAATATTCTAAATAAGTACATGCATTTTAAACCAAATATTTGTTTTTTTTGAAGAAATTTTTAACAAAAAAAGAGGAATTAGTCTACAACAAGCTTAAATATTCTCCCACAAATTCGAACTTTCAGTAATTAATTTTCAACTTGCGATAAATTTTAAACCAAACATGAAGGACTTAAGTTTTCAGTTAAAACACATAAATTTTAACAAAATAATTAGAATTTGATAAAAAAAAAGGTTTGTCAACGAAAATGATAAATCATCAACCAAATAAATGAATTTAAGAAAAAGTAGTTCCACTTCCAACGAAGTAGTTAATTTTTTAACTAAAAAGGATGAATTCTCAACGAAAAACGTTATATTTGATATTTCAACCAAAGAGAATTTTTATTTTATACTAAAAATAGTTGAATTCAACCAAAAAAGAAGAATTTTTAACAAAATAGTTCGAATCCTCGGCCAAAACAGATTAATTTTCAACCAAATAGTAGTTGCTATTTGTAACCACAATAATAAAATTAACGTCAATTTTTTGAAAATTCTCTAACTCAATCAGGTTTTCTCTGACATTGCCTGACTTTCTGTAATTTAAGAAAGTATAATATATGTTTCCTTAACTCTTGAATGTTTTATACAAATATATATAGTAATTATGATATATATTTCAACACTCACCTAAAGTTCCATAAAAAATTCCTTGTGTCTCCGCATCGTAGATATAGCTAGAAATCTCAAAAAACGAAGCACTTCTTCAAATCCCGTAAAAAATATTTTTTACCCTCCCTAATTGACTTTGAAGTTTCAAAAAATTACAACAAATCCACTTGCTTCGAACTATTTTTTCTAAAAATTCATATAACGAAAATCAATTTTATTGTTAAATAAAGAGCAATATATCACTTAAAAATATTTTCTTGTAATTCAAAGTCAATAAAAATGATGTTAATGTCAACATTCCTTACACACAATGGCCCATTTTAATCTCTAATCCCAAACTCTTCTAAAATACTTTATCTAAGAAGAAATGGAGTCAATTTTCAAGGTCAAATGTAGGTAAAACCCTTTTCTTAAATGAGACCCCTATTTTTAACTGCGAATTTGAAGACAGCGGGAAATTTCACGTCAAAAATGACCTGCGGAAAAATGGTTTTTGTGACCTTGGAAAGGTAAAAAATTAAGGTCAAATGGCTGAAAAATGACCAGATGCCCTTTTTCTGAACTGTCTTGGACCTGAAGGCCATGATGGTCAAGGTGATGTACACCTTAACATTTCATCGACTTTTGTGAAGCATCTTGAACGTTTGCTTACCCCTGAAAAATCAAGAAAAATCAGAAAAAGGGCATCTGGGTCATTCCTCAGACATTTGACCTTAATTTTTTACCTTTCCAAGGTCACAAAAACGATTTTTCCACAAATCATTTTTGACATGAAATTTCCAGCTTTTTTCAAATCCGCAGTCGAAAATAGTGGTTCTTATTAAGGAAAAGGGTCTTATCCCCATTCGACCTTAAAAATTGACATCAAGGTGAAAATTGATGGTAAAGTCAAATGTCCCTCTCGGTCCTGGTCAACCTTTGTCCGAACCATTTCTTCGTAGACAAAGTAGTGATCGTGTATATTATTGTCGCAACATATTTCAAATACATTCCCATTAATGCATATTACACATTATATGATCAAAAGTTGAGAAATTTACCGTGGCTCTAAGAAAACATCGAATAAGTCGACTTTATTCGATTTTTTGAAACTTCAAAGCCAATTAGAGGCTAAACAATACTTAAACGGAATTATCGCTATGAAGGTATAAAGCGGCTTGCTTTGATCTATTTTTATTAATAATTTAAATCTGAAAAAAATTTTGTTTGCTCTTCCAATTTCAAGAAGTTCGTTTTTTGAGATTTTTAGCTATATCTACGGTGCGGAGACAGAAGGGATTTTTTTCTAGAATCTGTAGTGGATTTTTTTTGACTCCCAAAAGAAAGTTTTAATTCCTATTAGAACTTCACGCAAACATTTTTTTTCGATAGGCCCTACTAAGCATATTCTCGAGAGCATTTGCTCAACATAAATTCTTGGGCATTTAAGACATCAACACACCAGTTCCCTTTTAGCGATTCCTCACCTTTCGTATAATACTAGCTCCAAACCAAACTTTTCCCCCAGTTTAATGAGCGTTGGTAAATGCACAAGAAACTCTGGACAATTAACTACACCTTCGAGGTTGAAGTTGTACATGGCTCCGAATAGAGGCGGCTGATCTTTATCATTGGACTGAAATTCCACGCTGAATACGTCGTTACCGAATTTATTTCCATCACACTTCTGCCATCGAGATCTGCAACAAATCCTCACATTAGACCTTCCTCAAATGCAATTGATAATGTCAGAGCATTTTTTTTCTATAAACTTACACTAATTCATAGGCGTCGGGAATGGTGCCAATAAAGAAACCGCCTGTCCGAAGACTTTCGCTGGCATTTCTAAGCATGCACTCTGCTTGCGGTAGAGATTCGAAACTATAATGGAGAGAGAATTGGCAACTAGCGAGGTCCAATTCCATACTGGGGTCCTTGTATTTTTCTCTCAAGCGAACCTGAAATCTTTTTATTTTAAGCAATTCCGATTGTCAATTACGAGTAGTATTAGAGACAAACTTATTCACAATCTACGACTTTACACACTTTCCCCTATTTGCCCCCCACCCCTCCCCTTTAAAAAGAATTCGTTATCTTCCATATATTTCAAGAAACTTCCTCTTGATATGAAATTATGAAAACCAAAGAGAAAGTCCAACAATTTATTTAAATCGCTATTGACCGATATCATTTCAAACTGGACAGGCAGTCCATGCCTATTTGCCGACTTTTGTTTTTAGAAAGTTATTAGTATTTGAATTTAAAAAAATCAAAATACGGATTATCAAAAAATTGTTAATTTTTTTTTAAAGTGTAATATTTTTTAATTTTATAGATATTTATATTTTCCCTTTCGAATCTGAT
This sequence comes from Druon quercuslanigerum, assembly GCA_010014905.2. NCBI lineage: Eukaryota > Metazoa > Arthropoda > Insecta > Hymenoptera > Cynipidae > Druon > Druon quercuslanigerum. The sequence goes on along the minus strand of JAAAKG020014752.1, from coordinate 13,101 downwards.
AAAATTTCTTGTCTTATCTTAAATTTCTTTCAACATTTCAAAATTGACAAAAAAGTGGTTGTTTTTCTAAAAATTTTCAAAGTCAATTATCCACAAAAAAGAAACCCGAAAGGATTAAGTTTAAACAAAAACGTTATTTTTAAACAAAAAAAAGATTAGTTTTTAACAAAGTAGTAGTCGAATTTTCGAAAAAGTAAATTTGTTTTTAACCAAATAATTCGAATTTCAAGCAAGAGGTGAATTTTCAAACTACAAAGATAATTTTTCAACAAAATATTTGAATTTTCAACAACAAAAAATATTAGTTTTGTACTTGAAAAAGTTGCATTTTTGACCAAACAATTGAATTTTCCACAAAAGAAGATGCATTTTTTAGAAGACAGTTGAATTTTCAAAGAAAAGACTAATTTTTTAGAAGAAAGTTGAATTTTCAATCCAAGTGGACGAATTTTTTATTAAAAACGAAGAATGTTCAACAAATAAATTAAATATTTGACCAAATATCTAGTAGAAATTTAACCAAAAGAGATGAATTCTGAACCAAAAAAATGGGCTACCCAAATATGGTTAAAGTTTTGGTTAAAATTATAATATTCTTAAATCTAATACAGATATTCGTGTTTTTCTTTTTGAATATAATAGAATCTCTCCTACTCTTTCGATATCCCTCGGCAAATTTATAAAAAGATTCCAAATTGGCAAAATGGCTTTCTCAAAAACCGCAGTTTCTTTTTATCTGGGTTTTTTTTCTCCAAATTCACCCAAATGTAAAAAATATATATTCCATAATGTCCGACTTTTGAATAGAAGATTTTTTATTTGCCTAAAAACGAACATTAAATAATTTTGACAAAATGAAAACAAATAGAAACAAAAAGTAAAAAAAAAAACTTGTTTTTTTTTTTAGAAGTCCTGGAAAAATGTCTCTGACGCTTAATTCTATCTCGAGCTATTTCTTAGATTTTTACAAAAATATGTATAAAATCATGGAAGATTAATTTCTTCTCAAAAATACTATTTTATGGCGCGATGAAAAGTAAAAGACCTATCTATCACTTTTAACAAGGTGTTTATGGAAGAATAATGAAATTCCAAAAAATGTAGAGTATCGAATGATTAAAAAAAACCGATTTGATAATTTTTAGATACTTATGACACCATAAAATTATATTGTTGAGAGAAAATAAATTTCAAAGGATTTTATACATATTTTTTCAAAAATCTAGAAAATAATACGAGATATAATAAAGTGTCAAGAGATATTTCTGCAGAACTTTTTCGGCGAAACAATTTGGTTCCTTTGCATTTTTTCTTGTTTTGTGTCAATTTAAGATTTTTTTTGGCGTTCTACAACAGATTTCCAAAAAGGGTAACAAATCCTACCAAAATTTTTTGATAACCGCGAGTTTAATTTTTTTAAATCCAAACAACTATTTTTTTGTTTCAGAATGAATTTCTTTTTATTATAGTTTTAATACTTTGTTACAAATTCAATTATTTTGTTGAATTTTTAACCATTTTGTAAAAGTAATCTTTTTAGCGTAGAAAATTTAACTGTTTTGTTGAACATTCTTCTTTTGATGTAGAAAATGTATCGTTTTGTATTGAAAATTCACATTTTTTGGTAGAAAATTCACCTTTCGTAGCTAAAAAATAACTCTTTTGTTGAAAACTCAACTATCTTCGAAAGAATCGTCTTTTTGTCTTCAAAGTTTTACTTCTTTTTTAAAAATCTGTTTTGTTGTACAGAAATTTAAACTATCTGAGTAAAAATGCAACTGCTTTTGGTGTAAAATTAATTTTGTTTGTTTTGTTGAAAATTCATCTTCGTACGTTGAAAATTCAACTATTTGGTTAAAACTTAAATTCTTTTGCTTGAAAGTTAAACTATTTGGTTATAAATAAACCTGTTTTGTTAAAAATTAATTTCCTTTTATTCAAAATTAATTTTCTTTCGTTAAGTTTAATGATTTCGTTGAAAACTCTTCTTTTTTGAATCAAAATTAAATTTTGTTGTTGAAACCTAATCTCTTCTGGGTTAAAATTTAACTTTTTTCTCAAATATTAAAAATTCAGCTAGAAAACTCAACAAAGCAGTCAACTTAAGACTTGAAATCTTACGAACTCAAATCTTATCATATTGTTTTTAGACAATGCAATCTGCATTATTTTTCCTTTCATAAATACTATTATAGTACTATTCGATGAGATACCTTTGTACAATCGGCTGTTAGAAATTCAGCCTTAAACAGAGGTGCGAAGCCTGAATCCCTAGATCTGTCGCGTGTCAAATCCTTATAGCGAATTTGACATTGCTCTACTGAAACTCCTGCGATATCGGCAGCTATCAGGTGTGTGATGTTCGCCTTCTTCCATTTTAATAGGTCTCCTCCTTTTCCACAACACATGTCTAATACTTTTATAGGATCACCGTGACGTTTGTCTTGTATTATTTTCTGCATGTATTCATCTGCAAACAAATATTACATAAGATAAGTTTTCACAAGAAAATATTCGAAGCAATTAAATAAATAAGGCTTTAGCAGACAGGCCTCACAGTCTCTATGGGATAACAAATTCAGGATAAATTGAGAAGACTTTAAAACAATTCAAGTTAAATTCGCAAAAATCCAAATATATTGAAAAAACTTTATAAAATTAAAAAAAAATTATATTGATCTCCGTAAGATTGGAATAAATTTAGAGGAATTTAAGACGAACGAGAAAAATTTGAAATAATTTAAAAAATCAAAAGTTTGAAATAAATTCAGAAAATCTCAAGGGAGTGCAAAGGAATTTGACGAAAAAACAAAAATCCATTGAATTAAGTAAATCTAGAAGAATTCAGGGTGAATTCCAGAAACTAATTTCAAATCTTAGAAAACCTACTAACCTCAAACCAAAAAAGTGATTAATGAATAAAAAAGAATTCAAAAGAATTGGAAACTTCAAAATAAATTACAATTTTTTTTTAAATCCATTGAATCGAATAAAAGTGAAGTGAAATTACATGAAATCTGATAATATCTCTTGAAACCGTATAAAATGTATTAAAATACCTTGTGAACTTTTAAAATCCATTTAAAACATTGAAATCCAGGAAAATCTTATAAACCCCCTTGGAATCTTTTAAAATATTTTTTAATAAATGTTAAGGTTCTGTAAAATCGTTCCATATCTTTCGAAATTCTAGGAAATTCTACATAACCGCATGCAAATTTTGTCAAATTCCTTAAAATTATTAAAATCCCTCGAAATTGTTTAAAGCTCTTGAAAAAAACCTGGAAATCATTTAAAATACCCTCAAATATTCCTAACGCTTTGAAATCCTATTGAATTACTGAAATCAATTAAAAATTACGTGTAATCTTTTAAAATAGCCTAAAATATTGCAAATGCTTTAAAATAATTTAAAAAATAACTTAAAATATTTCCGATCCTTTAAACACTCTATCAATTGATCATTTTGATCAGTAAATTAAAAGAATTCATGATAAATTAATATACATTAAAGGTCAATTTCAATTCTCTTGAATAAATTCTTTAAAATCCCTTAAAATCATTGAAATCTTCGAAAAGCTTTAAAAATATCTTAAAACCTAATGGGTCCTGTAAAACCGTGCCATATCTCCGAAATTCTAGAAAATTCTTAATCCTAAAATATTTTAAATCCTTTGAAATCCTTTTAAGTTAAGGAAATTAATTTATGGAAAGAAAAGTGATATTATCAAAAGTTACATTACGGGTTGCATAGACTTTAGAGTAAAAATGTTGGTATACTTACTTATAAGCATACTTTTCACCCAATTATTAAAATTTCGCATATATACTATGCGACTTTGAGATCTGGCAGATAAACCTTTTTCTTCAATGGCATTATAATGTGCTGCTACGGCATTCGAATGCTCTGAGGGTCTTTCGGTTTCCGTCACGTTTCTTTCTTCCCTTGTACTTCCTATTGATAAGTCTGATGGTACATTGACATTCTGTAAAGAAGAACATAACAAATTATCTTGTCGTTAAATTGAAATCTTAATAAAACGTATATTTCGAAACATCAAATAATAATCGTAAAAAATCCAAATTCTGGATTTGATTCTATACCATCACAGCAACGACAAGAGTAATCAATAATATATTTTGAATACATCAGAATTATTGTTTTTATTTATAATAAAGCGTCAAAACCATAACTAATATGATTAGAAATTGCATATGAATTCCACTAATACAGAGATTACAGCGCAAAGGAGCTCAAAAAGAGGGAATCAGGAGAAAGATTAAACATATAGTTTTACATACAGAAAAGAAGAAACAATATTTTTATAAACGTTACATTTTTAAATATTGTCAGTGCTAATTAAATACTTCTTTTTAGGGGTTTCATTTCGCTCTTACTATAATTAAAACTTTAAACTTAATTTGAATATACACTCTGCAATTCTATTTAACTAGAATTTAAAATAATTCAAGTTTAAGCCCCTAAAATATTGTATATTTCAAAAATATTTTTCAACAATTTTTAAATCAGATTTAACAAATAAAGATTTTAGGTTTGAAGTTTTAGTTAAATCCTAAATAGTTTAGTTTGCAATCGGTCAAATAAACATTTGTAATTTTTTTGTTGGTACGATTTTGAAATAAAATTTCGGGCTCGAATCAGATTCAAGTTTGTCAATTTTGAACACTTGACTTGTTGTTTATATTTGATTTTAGAACATTTAACTTTGCAGTTGATCAGCTTAAAATATTCCATTTTTTAATTATTTAACACATTAAATATCAATTAAAAAGAGTTATCATCTGAAACTTCTTTTTAAAATTTTTATATATTTTTTATTTTTTCCAATTTCATATTGCATAACAACTTCTGTTCCGGCTTCTTAAACTTTCTACATGTTTAAAAAATCTTCAGCTTTAAGTTTTTTTTGTAAATGTTTATTTTTAATACTTTATTTTACAGCCTTTAAAACTTGTAGCAGCAATATATATTTGTGTTAAGATACTTTTCTTTTTATTTGCAATTTACGTATTTATAATTTATATAAAAACAGCTAGAGTCGTGTATCATGCTCTAAATTATATAGATAACCAAAAGTTACATTTTGACTACACAAATTATTCATTAATATTTTTTAATCAAATTTAAAAAAATTAATTTATTACAAAATATTGTGCTTTTAGTAAAAAAGGTGAATTTTCAACCAATTAATTGAATTTTCAAATAAAAAGATGAATTTTCAAACAAAAAAATTAATGTTCTACCAAAAAGACGAATTTTCGACGAACTATTGAAAATTTTCAAATAAAAACGTACACTTTGAACCAAAAATTGTATAACTCAATTTTCTGTTAAACAAATTAATTTCCAAGAGAAAAAAATTAATTTTTAACCAGAGATAAGTTTTCGGCTAAAATACTAAATTTGCAAAGAAAACAATCAATATTGTTAACAAAATAGTACAACTTTCAACCAAATAGTTGACATTTCAACCAAAAAAGATTTTGTAACCTATAAGAGCGAATTCTCAACAAAAAATGTAATACTTGCATCTTTAAAAAACAAAAAAAGATAAAATTTATCCCAAAAGAGACGAAGTTTGAAATAAAAAAAAGACGAATTTTCAATCAAAAAGATGAATTTTCCATCTAAAAAGGTCAACTTTTAACCAAATACAAGCATTTTCAAATAAACAAGATAAATTTCCGATAAAAAAATAAAAAAGTTAAATTTTCAGTTAATAAAATTAATTTTAAAGATCAAAATAACACGGATTTTTAACCAGAGATGAATTTTCAACTAAAATTATGAACTTTCTAACAAACAAACAAAAAACGATTTTCAACCAAGAAAGATTTTTCTGTTAAGGAAAACCAAATTAAACCGATTATTTGTTTTTTTCAGCCAAAACGAATGTTTTACAAAATGGTTGAGTTTTCAATTCGAAAAATATAAACTTTCAACTAAAAAGTTCACTTTCAAGAAGGCAGTTGAATTTTCAACTCAAAAAGACCAATTTTCAACCAAAAAAAAGGATGAGTTTTGAATAAAATTGTTGAATTTTCAACAACAAAAAATAAGCTTTCAACAATATAATAAAATTTGTAACAAAATAGTTCAATTTTTAACCAAATATTTGATTTTCAACCAAAAGGTGCATTCTCGAAAAATGTATTTCCAACAACAAAAAGACATGAAATTCCTTCCAAAAGAACCGAAGTTTAAAAACAAAAAGAGACGAATTTTCAATTAAAAAGATTAATTTGCAAATAAGAAAGATAAGCTTTCAAACAAAAATGAAAAAGTTACATTTTCAGTTATTAAAATTAATTTTCAAGAACCAAAAAAAAAGGAGATCTTTAACCAGAGATGAATTTTCTACTAAAATGGTGATTTTCCCAACCATAAAGACGATTTTTCAGTTAAGAACAAAAATTCCACCCGATTGTTAAATTTCCACGACACAAAACGAATTTTCTATAAATTAGTTGAATTTCCAACCTGAAAAAATTTTATTTTCAAACAAGAAGTAGAATTTTAAACCCTAAAGATTTTAACAAAAACGGTGCATTTTCAGTAAAATAATTAAATTTTCAACCAAATAACAAAATTTGAAACAAAAAATTCAATTACTTGAGTGGAAAACGAGAAAAAGTCTAAGAGAGAAATATACGAGAGGAAATAGGAATTTTGGAAAAACTTTCAGAATATTAAGTTAATTTCCCATATGCATGTTTGAAGAAAAAAGGGGAAAATTAGGTATTTAAAAAGGAGAAAACGCAGAGGAATGACTGTGATTCCTGCTGATACCACATTCTGTGGCTATAAAACGAACATGCAAAGTTTCAAGGGCAAATTATCATTTCGAAATCAATATAAAAAAATTTAAACAAAGAATTCTAAATTGTTTTATCAATAATGCAAGAAAAAAAATCCAATACTGAAATAATAAATCGAAAAGTCTAAAGCTGCTTTGTTTTCCCCAAGTTTTCATCGAAACCATGACTTGAAATTGGAGCAATTTGTCAAAAACTTTAACAACATTGTGAAAAGTAATGCATAATTTCTTTTACAAGTGCATCCTGTCCCTCGGAGCTCTTTGGGACCTTGGTGGCTTCAGATTCCTGAGGATGCTTTCTCTTCCTGCTGATGGGGCTCTCAGCTGAGGCATCCCTGTCATTTTTCGGAGCGTCCTCCGAAGACGAGGGTTGGGACTCTGCGCTGTTAGAGCAACTTTCCACCCTCTTTTCTTTTTCCACACTTTTTTCAACATTAATTTCTTCTGCTGCCTCCACGGTCTCAATGCGAGGCGAAGACATTTCGCAACGCGAACGAAAAACTCCAATTTAACACAACACTCTCACGACACTATCCTCACTTCCCAGTCGTCATTTATACTGAAAATGCTGTGCAGGTGATCAGGGAAATTTGTAAATAAGAGAGAAAAATAAAAATTTGGTTTTTAATCTTATTGTGACCGGTAACATCGAATGCAATCAACCGCTCTAAACGTTTCCATACACATGTCTATAACGCATCAGTATCAGAAATTTGACGCGAGATCAGCTTTTATTTTGCGAGCAAGGTGAGTTTCCATTTTGTAAGACACACATTGGACCAATCAGAAGCCGCGCGATAATCCTTGGCCTATTCTCATTGGTTGAGAATAAAAAACCAGCAACAACTTGCAGGTCAGTGTTTATAGTTTATCTCCTCTGATGGCTTCTCTACTCTATTCTCTCTAGTCCATATAACTATTATTCCAAAAAGGCTATCAAAATTGGAAAAAAATCTTTGTATCCAATTCCAAAAAGTTCTTTGAGTATCATCATATGAAAGGTCCTGAGTGCAATGACTTTTAGAGTCTTGGTTTTGGAGCTTATATCTGTTTCTAGTTTCTAGCTTCCCGGGGTGAATGTTTTTATTACTCCATTTGTTAATAGTGCAAAAATTAGTCGCAAAAGGAAGGATTTTGGAAAAGTCAGTTGCAATGAGATTAATCTTAACCGCTAAAAGTGCTTGATTTGTCGCGGTGCTTCGTTTTGCAATAAGTGACAATTTAATAAAAGGACTTCATAACCCATTTTCTGAAAAACGAGGTATTTACAGAGTTGATGAATTTGAAAAAAAGACTTTTTAAAAATGTCAAATTCTCCCGGAAAATTACTCTTGTCAATTACCCAACCAAAGATCATCTACTATCTGATCTAGATAAGCCGCGAGACTTCTTATCTGACAGCTTATCTAAACCTACCGAGGACGGGGCAAAGATAAACAGTCGCATTTTACGTTGTTCAAACTTGAACGTTGTTTTTCCATAGATAGTTTCCTCAGAGGTAGAAAACCTGTTGCTTGCGATGAGAGTATATTGCCTGGTGAAAATAGTGTATTTTAGGTATTACGATTCATTTGTGTAGTCACGAGTTCCATCGGATCACATAGGACCATGGACAGTTTCCCGCAGCCGAGGTACGAAACCAAGATCGAGGGTTTCGATTCCTGTATGATTGACGCAAACCAGCAGCAAGAAATGACCCAGACTGTCAGTGGACAAACTCCTACTCAACAGACTCAGCTAGACAACCAGGAAAATCATGAAGCAGCGATACCTCAGCAACAATCGCAGCATATACAAAATCAGGGCCCTCCCTTGGCACAAAACGCTCAACAACACATGACACTCACCCCGGTGCGATTACCTGCGATATTAGACGGAGAATTTTTCTCCGTTATTAGACTTGAAGACACCAATGTCACTGTTCGATGTCTGCAGTGCCAAAAACTCCTCAACGGTAACCTCAAGTCAACTGGAAATTTTCTCAGTCACATCAAAGTTAGTAGAATATTTTTAATTGATACTTGTCTTGGTAATGTCCAGGGTGGCCTCGAAAATTTTAAAAATCTTTAGAAGAAAAATCTGTCCGATTTCAGTCAAGGTGTACGGTCTTTCCCTTTTTCTCTTAAAAAATAACGCATTTTAAAGCACAATCGTTCGTTTTACGTCTGAAAAATTATTATATTCAAAACTAAAATATGAGGATGGCCGGTGGATCAGGAAGTGACTGTGAATTTATTTTTTCATATCGGGAATTTTACAAGTATTTAGAAAAAAAATCCTGATTACAATCGGTTTTTTTTTTTAAATAATTAGTTAAATTGTTGTCTTTTTCAATTATACCATTCAGTTTAGAATGCTTAATTTTAAAATCTTTCACTTTTCAAATATTCCATTTTATATATTAATTTTTAAGCGTACATTTTGGTTTAAAGAATTTTAAAGTGCAGTTTTCAAGACACCAACAATTAAAAATTAGAAGCGTTAGAAATCGATGATTTTGGATAAAACAAATTTTAGTCGATCAGCTAAGTAATATAAACTAATTAATGCTTTTTAAAATTGAACTGTGCTTTAAGATTTAAAAAGTGAATAATAATTGATTTTACGAGAATTAAGAAATGGAACTGTTTCAACTGGAAAGTAGAATTAGTTAAACAAATGTAAATGCCCGATTGAATCTTTATAAACTATTTTCAATTTTTAATAACTGCAAAATAATATGTTTATAATTAGAGGCTTTTATTAAGTGTCAAATATTATTTCAGTCTAAAATATTTCATTCTTAAACCATTCAATTTGAAATTTTTTAATTAAGAAAAAGAGCACTTACCTAAAATTTCGAAATATCTGACTGCTCATTTAAAATCAGTAATTATAATTTAAATATTCAAAACTAAACTTTGAACGTTACGATTTTAATTGTTCTATTTAAAAAAATTGAATTTGTAAATTAAATTGTTGAATTTGGATGTATAAATAACAATTGAACAACTATTATTCTTACAAAATGTTTGAGTAAGTTGAAGAGATATTTAGAAGTTAGGAAATAATTTAAAATGCAAAATGATTTACGGACTGATTTAAAAGAAAATATAGATTTTGGCAGATTTCGAACAAAAAATTGGAAAGCTTTTTAAGAAATTTGAAAGGCTTCAGAAGAATATAATACATTTCCTACGAAATTTTAAAATGATTTTTTATTTTGAAAAATTATTTTAAGAGAATAATTAAAAAGATTGACAAAATTATCAAAAATGAATGTGGAAGATTTTAAGAACGTTTCTTTAATTTGGCAGGATTTTAACCAAATTTTCAGTAAAAATGTTAGGAAAAATTCGAGTAATTTTAAAATTTGAAAAAATGTAAAATAACATGTAGATGTTTCAAGATTTTGAAATAAAATATCGAAGCCTTTCAAGGATTTTTACACTATTTAAAAAAAAATTAACTTTCAGTTTGAGAAATGTTCAGTTTGTTAAAAAAATGTAATCGTTCAATTTTTAATGTTTCTAGATTAAATTTGCTCAAAATGATATAATGTTAAAAAAATTTAAGTTCATTAATTGATTCTTCAATTCAGAGTTTCGGCAATAATAACGTGTATTTCTATTTTTGGAACTGATTCTAAATTTATAAAGTTTTTAAAAAATTTTGACAGTTTACCTGCATTTAATTTAAAATTGCTAAGTTAAAAAGTGTGAAAAGCTTCCATTTTATACGTGTAAATTATTGAGAATTTGAATACAAAATTTTTGGATTAAAAAACTTTTAAACTAACTTTAAAAATTTTTAATTCAAGAGATCCACTTTGAGTGTTTTAATTTGCAGCTCAGTTTTTAATACATTAAATGGAAAACTGTATGTCTTCAGAGTACGATGTTTTAAATTTCATTGACCGTGAAAATTGCTTTTGAACCGGGAAATGACCTGGAATTTTTTCTTTGATTAAAACGGCGACCCTGAATATGCTACTGCGAGTAGTGAAACCTTTAATACCTTACAGAATTATCTATTGTAATTAATTTTCCTTTTATAAATTTATGTAATTTCAAACAAAACTATTTCTATTTAAAAACGATATTTTAAAATACAATTGTTCGTATTACATGTGGAAAATTACTATATTTAAAACTATAATATCAGGTTGAACGCTGGATCGGATACTTTAATACCAACACTTTTTAAAAATAATTAGTTAAATTGTTATCTTTTTCAATTATATAATGCAGTTCAGAATGCGTAATTCAAAAATCTTTACTTAAAAAATTTTCCATTTTATATGTTAATTTTTAAGCGTACATATTAATGTAAAGAATTTTAAAATGCAGTTTTGAAGACATGAAAAAATACAAATTAGAAGCGCTAGAAATCGCAGATTTTGTATAACAAAAATTTTATTCGATCTACGGTGTAATATAAACTAATTCATAATTTTTAAAATTGAACTGTACTTTTAGACTTAAAAAGTGATTAATAATTGATTTTACAAGACGATTCGGAATCAGCTCACAATTTAAGAATTTGCAGATTTTAACATTAAAAATTAAACTGCTTCAACAGTTAAACAAATGTAAACGCCCCATTGTAACTTTATAAACTATTTTCAATTTTTAACTGACTACAAAATAATGTATTCATAATTGAAGGATTTTATTATGTTTCAAATATTATTTTAGTCTAAAATACTTAATTTTTAAATCATTCAATTTGAAATTTTTTAATTAAGAAAAAGAACAATTATCTAAAATTTAGAAATATTTGGTTGTTTATTTAAAATCAGTAATTATAAATTAAATATACAAAGGTAAATCAAAAAACTAAATTTAAAATTTTAATTATTCTATTTAAAAATTTTAATTTCTAAATCAAATTGTTGCATTTTTATATATAAGTAATAATTAAACGCCTATTATTCTTAAAAAGGTTCAAGTAAGTTGAAGAGATATTTAGCAATTTTGAAGTAATTCTACATTAATTTCAAATTCATACTAAAATTACGGTAAGAATAGCCCGCGGATTGATTTAAAAGAAAATATAGATTTTGGCAGATTTTGAACAAAAAACGTGAAAGTGTTTTAAGAGATTTGAAAGGCTTCAGAAAAATGAAAAACATTTCCTAAGATTTTAAAAATGATTTTTTGTTTTGACGAATTAATTTTAAAAGAACATTTATAAATATTTACAAAATTATCAAAAATGAATGTGGAACATTTTATTAAAACTTCTTTAATTGGGGAGGATTTTAACAACATTTTCAGGAAAAATGTGCGGAAAAATTCGAATCATTTTAAAAGATGCTTATAAGTTCTGGAAAATTTTCAAAAATAATTTAACATTTGAACAAACTTGAAATAGCATGTAGGTGTTTTAAGATTATGAAATAAAATTTCGAAGCGTTTCAAGGATTTTTACACTGTTCAAAATAAAAATAGTTTAACTTTTAATTTAAGAAGTGTTCAGTTTGTTAAAAATGTAATCCTTGAATTTTTATTGTTTCTAGGGTAAAATTGCTTAAAATGATATTGTGTTGAACTGAATCTAAATTTATAAAATGGTAACCAAATTTTAATTTGACAGTTTAACATTTTTGAATGAAAAAACTTTTAAACTTTAACTTTAAAAGTTGAAAAGTCAAGAGATCCACTTTGAGTGTTTTAATTTGCAGCACAGTTTTTAATACTTCAAATGGCAAATTTTTTAGCTTCAGAGTACAATTTTTCACATTTTATTGACCGTGAAAATTGTTTTCGAATCGGGAAATGACTGGGAAATTTTGTTTCTTTGATTAAAACAACGACCCTACATATGCTACCGCGAGTAGTAAAAGCTTTTTTATCTTACAGAATTATCTATTGTAATTAATTTACTTTTTTTAAATTTGACTAATTTCAAACTAAAGTATTTAAAATTTAAATTAATTAATTTACTTTTCTTAAATTTTTTTGTGACCGGGAATTTTATAAATTTTTAGAAAATAATCTGTCCCAAGGTTGATTTCAAGAGTTTTTTATATAATTAGTTGAATTGTTATCTTTTTCAGTTATGATATCATTTATTTTACAATGCTTAATTCGAATGTGACTGAAGTTTGCAACGTATATAAACCAAATTATAAAATTTCCAAAATTTCTTTTACTGATTATTTGCACCTGGTGCCAGGTAAAACAAAAATTACTTTAATCCCAATTATTCTTAATAGCTGCCTAAGTTTTACAGACCCAGACAATTTAAAAATTATATAGAAAATAAAAAACAAAAATTT
>JAAAKG020014751.1:6769-45832 GCA_010014905.2 Druon quercuslanigerum | reverse complement strand
ACATACACATATGTCTATCTGTATGTGTGTGAAAAAGATAAATTTTAAATAAACAAAAAAATTCATTTTCAATAAAGAGAGATAATTTGTTACCCAAATTATTAATTTAGAAAAATAATTAATTTTAGATCAAAAAGTTGTAACTATAATATATTTCAATTTTAACTAAAAAAACAGTTGAATTCAATGAAAAAAGACAAATTTATATGGAAATAGTGGAATCATCAATGAAATTTTGGAGTTTTCACAGCGAAAATATGAATTTTCATAAAAAAGTTAATTTTAAAGCAAAATAGTCAGATTTTCAACAAAAGTAGTGGAATTTTCAACCAAAAAAGGTAAGTTTAAAAAAAATATAGTTAAATTTTTAACCAAATAATAAAATTCTCTAACAAAAGAGATGAAATGTAGGCTACAAATATAAGAGTGTACATTTCAATTAAAAATATTGAACTTTTAAACAAAAACCATTTTTCAACAAAACAAATCAATTTTCCATCAAAAACAGATAAATTTGAAACAAAAAAATATAATAATACACTTTTCATTTAAAAAGAATTAACTTTAAAACAGAAAAAGTGACTTCTTATCCAAAATGACTAATTATCTTTCCAAAAAGATGAATGTTCAATGCTTGAATTTTTAACAAAATAAATAAATTGTACATTAAAACTAATGAATTCTGAACCAAAGATATGACAGCAGACTTTTCAATTAAAAAGAATTAAATTTTAAACAAAAAAGATGATTTTTCTACCAAAAGATGAATTTTCAACACAAACGTTGAATTGTCAGACAAAAACATTACATTTAATGTTTAATCCGAAAAGACGAATCTTCTCTCCAAAAAATTTCCCTTTTTTATAAATTAGTGTAATTTTCAAATGAAAAATTAAATTTTCAGCCAAAAGAGATGAATTTTAAGCCAAAAATATAATAGTACACTTTTTAATTAAAAAGAATGAACTTTCAATAAAAAAAATAAGATTTTTTTTAGCTAAATTTCTATTTTGTAACCTAATATTTTTAAACAATGAAAATACAGTTTCAAGGTTTATTTAAAATCTTATTCTTTACTATATAAATTATCAAAATTCCAATTTATTTATCGCAGTATTCATCGTATTTTCCTTACGCCTCTTTTTTTCTCACTTGTCATTGATTTTCATGAATTATTATTTAATTAAAAATTTAATTAATTTCTTGAAAATTCAACGACTTGATTGAAATTTTCTTCTTTCTTAGCTAATTTTTTTTCTTCTTGACAACTAAACTATTTTTTTGATCATTAAATCTTTTCTGTAGAAATGTCACTTCTTTTTGCTGAAAATGCCACTGTTTGGTTAAAAATTAATTTGTTTCGGGTTCAAATTTAACTGCTTTTTAGAAAATTCTTATTTTTGGCTTAAAAATTTAAAGATTTGGTAGAAACGTCACACATTTTGTTGAAAATTAGTGTATTTTTGTTGTTAAAAATTTGTCTTTTTGGTAGAAAACTCATTTTTTGTGCTTAAAAATTCACCTGTTCAGTTAAAAATTAATCTCTTTTAGTTGAGAACTCAAGTATTTTGTTAAAAATTCGGTTTAATGATTAAATACAGCTGATTTTCATTTTAAATTAGGCATTTTTTGTTGAAATATCATCTGCTAAACTTTTTGTTGAAAATTCATATTTTTAGGTCATTTCCTCGTTAGAAAACATTTTTGTCTGTCAATAAAATTTAAAAAATTGAACTTTATAGCTAACAATTTTTCCATTTGAAGTAATAAGAAATAAACAAGAAATTGAATCGTTTAAAGTGAAACTCGTGAATTATAAACTTTTAAAATTGAAGTTTAAAAGTTTTCAATATAAAAATTTTGTATTTAGATGCTCAATAACTTACACATATCAAATGGAAGATTCCAACAATTTTTCAAAAAGGTTCTAAAACATTTGAGGAAAAATTCGATTTATTTTAAAGTATGTTTAACAGTTTAAAAAAAATTGTACACACTTTATTTAAATTACTTTGAGATCATCCCATGTTTCAACTTCATTTTTAATCTTTTTAAAACTTTTAAATATATTTTAAAATTACTCAATTTTTTTCTAAAAATAATAAGTGCTTAATTGTTATTTATGCATCAAAATTCAACAATTTCACTTACAAATTAATAAGTTTTTTAACAGAACAATTAAAATCGCTACGTTCAAAGTTTAAAAGCTTCTTGAACTTTCAAAGTTACAAGGATTTCTATTTGAGACAGTTCAATTTTAATTTGTTTACAATTTTTTACGGCTAATGCCGTCATTATTTTTCACTATTTGATCCTTCAAGTACAGTTCAATTTTTAAAATAATTAATTCATATTTACAGTTGAAGAAGTAAACATTTTTTTCACAAAAAATTTTCAATTTCAAGCGGTTTTAATTTTTAATTGTTTAAGTCATCCAAGACTGCTATTGAAAATTCTTAAAATTAAAAATACACGCTTAAAAAAATCTAATTCCCTGTCAAGAAAGAAAGTCACTGTCATTTCCCAGGTTTCCCGATTTCCCAGTCCAGCGGCCACTCTGTATTTTATTTAATGATTCATAATATAAGCTAAAAATGATTAAAAACTCAACCGATTGGTGGAAAATTAACTTTTTTCATGAAAATTCATATTCGCAGACTTAAAATTCCAATTTTTGGTAGAAAATTCGTCTTTTTGGCTTTAAAATTCCACTACATATTAAATACACAGTTAAACTATTTTGTAGGACCTAAAAATTAAAAAAAAAAGATAAATTTTCTTTCCAAAGACGGATGTTCAAAAAAACATTTGAACTTTCGACCGAAAATGATCACTTGTTGACCAAATAGTTGAACTTCCAACATAAATAATTGAATTTTCAACCAAAAGATATGAAGAAGACGTTTTAATTAAAAATAATTAAGTTTCAAAAAATATGGTTGAATTTTCTTATAGGGTTACATCAATTTAATTCGTGTTTAAGACAAAAAAGAGGAAAGGGGCATTTTTTTGAAAATAGGTGAAAAAGAGGAATTCTTTTTTAAAAAGAGGGGTTTCCGGTTTATTCAACTTACTTGGTTCTGATGAATAAGTCGAAATGTTGTAAGCATAAATAGTATTGTCCATGCAACTTGCGTAAAGTCTAATGCCAGCTGGGCAAATTTGCAAAGACGTGAATCCATTTCGTGTGCTTCCTCCTGAATACTCTAAAATGTGCTTCGCCATTGGATCCTTTTTGTGAACCGAGTAGTTTTTTCTCAGATCCCAGACTTTGATTAAACTGGAAGAGATGATGAAAATCAAGGAAACATATTCAAGAATAAACAACCAGCCTCACATCACTTTTTGCGAGCTTAAAGGATAATAAATTCAGGATAAATTCATAAGACACTAAAACAATTTGAGTTAAATTCAAAAGATTTTAAATGAATTGGAAACAATTTGTAAAATGAAAAGAAATTTCATTGATTTCCGTAAAATTGAAATGCCTTTAGAGGAATTTAAGCTAAAAGAAGAGAATTCGACGAAGTTGATAAAAATTCAAGATAAATTAATAAAAATTCAAATGAATTGAAAACAGTTTAAAAATAAGAAAGATCTTCATTGAATTCTGTACCTTTAAAATGAGCTTAGGAAAATGACAGGAAATTTAAAAGAATGATGAAATGCCTAAGAATTCAAGGAGGTTAAAAATTTTTTTTAATCAATTCAATGAAAAGTTTAAAAATTGCAAAAATCTATTGTTTTATTATTAGAGTGGATTTAGAAGAATTCAAGGTGAATTACAAAAAATAATGTCAAATTTCTAAAAATCTTGGAAACCTTACTAATTTCTAGACAAAAAAGTAATTAATGACAATAAAAAAATCTAAATGAATTCTAATTAACTGGAATTGAATTTTAAAAAGTAAAAAATAATTGATTTCAGTACAATTTGAGCGAATTTAGAGAAATTTAAGGTAAGTGGGAAGAATTTGATGAAATTCATAAAAAGTCAAAGTAGATTTAAAAAACAATCAAGTGGATTTTTAAAAAAATTGAAAAATGTGAAAAAATGTATTGAAATGCATGACTTTGAAATGGGTTTAGAAAAATTTAAGTGAATTTGATGAAATGTCTAAGAATTTAGAGTGGATCTTAAAGACTTTAACATGAATAAAACAAAAACTTTTTCTAAATCCATTGAATTGAGTAAAATCGAGTGAATTAAGCAGAATTCAAAAGGATTTACAAGAATTCAGGATAACATAATAAGAATTCCGGGAAAATTCTAAATGAATTGCAAACATTCTCTTAAAATCTCTTGAAACCTGAAACACTACGAAATTCCTCACAATATTTAAAAATCTCTTGAAATTGTTTAAAGCTTTAAAAAATGGCTCGGAATCTTTTAAAATACTCTTAAATATTTAAAAGTCTTTGAAATCGCTTCAAACTATCAGGATGACGATTCGGTGGACTATTTCAAATTCCCGGTTTTTCCCGGTCAATTTTTAAAATTTTCCCGGTCACATAGAAATAACATATTCATACTTGCCGCTACACTCAAACATTTATTTTAATTCACGAAGTTCACTCTAAACATCGCTTAACACAATAGAGAAAAATTGCAAAATAAATCAATTTTTAAAGAAATACTTAGATTCTTAATTAAAAAATATTAATTTCCAAGAAAAAAATGGATTTTCATAAAAATAGTTCAATTTTCAACCTGATGAATTTTCAAATAAATTATGAATCTTTAACTGGAATAGTTGAATTTTAATTTAAACAATGAAACTTCAACTGGAATATATGTAGTTAATTTTTCAACAAACAACTAATTTGTACTCAAAATTGTAAATTTCCAATCAAAACTTTAAGGATTAAATTTTAAGTTCAAAAAATTAATATCAACCACACAGAAGAGTTTTCAATTAAAACTACGGAATATTTAATTGTTGTAAGTTAAATTTTTTGTTCAAAATTACTTTCCACAACAAAAATTAACTTTCAAAAAAATAGTTACATTTTCAAACAAAGAGATGAATTTCGAACTAAAGTTGTAAATCTCTAACTGAAATCGTTGAATTTTAAACCAGAAAGATGAATTTTTTATTAAAATGATATAATTTTCAATTGGAATAGTTGCATTTTCCGGTAAAAAAAACTAATTTGCAACAAGAACTAAATTAATTTTCAAAAAAATAGTTGCCTTTCCAAACAAAGTGATGAATTTTTAATTAAAGTGGTGAACTTTCAACTAAAATTATAAGTTTTTAACTAGAAGCATTAAATTTCCAACAAAAAGATTAATTTCTACCAAAAAAGTCCAAATTTTCAACAGAAAAAAATCATTTTTCAACAAAATATTGAAGTTATATTTTCAGTGAAAAATTAATGTTTAACAACTAAAAAACTAACAAACAAGTTTTCACCAAAATAGTAAAAGTTGCAACTGGAATAGTTACATTTTCTATGAAAAAAGTTCATTTTCAGCCGACGAAAAAAGGAATTTTCAATAAAGTTGCTGATTTTTCAACTAAGGAGATGAATTTTCAATTTAAAAAAAACGAATTTTCAACTAGATCATTGAATTTTCAATTAAAATCGTTCACTTTTTAACAAAAACCAGAGTAGTTAAATTTTTATTCAGAAAAATTGATTACAAACAACAACAAAAAACAAATTTTCGACCATATAGTTTAATTTTTAGTTTAAAAAATTATTTTAAATTAAACTCATAAATTTTCAACCAAAATCATGAAGCTTTGACTGGAGTAATTGATCGCTGGACAAAAAATGTGATTCTTCAACAAAGAAGACTAATTTCCACTAAAACATTTCATTTATAACTAAAAAAGAAACACTGACAAAAAAAAATCAATAGTAAAATTTTTAACTAAAATAAGACAAATTTTCAACCAAATAGTTGTTTTTCAGTTCACAAATTATTTCAGAATCTAATTGATACATTTTCTACTAACATCATAGATTTTTAACTAGAATAATTATATTTTAAATAAAAAAGGATGCATTTTTGACCATGAAGATTATTTTTTACCAAAACAGACGAATTTTCAACTAAAAAAAAATAATTTTTCAAATAAAAATTGAATAGTTAAATGTTCATTTAAAAAAAATGTATTTTAATTAAAACAAACAATTTTTAAAATAAAATAGTTAAAATTTAAACTGGACGAGTTTAATTTTTATTACAAAAATTCATTTTAAGCCAAAGAAAAAAATGAATCTTAAACAAAATAACTCATTTTTTAACCAAAGAGATGAATTTCAATGAAAACGAAGAATCAACAAAAAAGGCAATATTTAATACAATTTTTAAACTTTCAATCAAAAAATTAATTTTTTATCCCAAAAATGATGTATTTTGAACGAAAAATGTAGTAGTTCATATTTCAACCACTAAAGAAAAAAATTGCAAAGAAACTGTTGCATTTTTAACCAAATACATGAATTTGCAACCAGATATTCGAAATTTCAATAACAAACACGACCAATCATTGAGTGTCTTTAACTAGAACCATTAAATTTCCAATAAAAGGGTTAATTTTTAACATACTAGATTAATTTCTACAAAAAAAATCAAATTTTCAACCAAATATTGAATAGTTATATTTTCAATGAAAAATTAATGTCCAACAACAACAAGAAAAACATGTTTTCATAAAAATAATTAAAGTTGCAACTGAAATAGCTAAATTTTCAGTGAAAAGAATTAATTATCAGTCGACGAAAAAATGAATTTTCAACAAAATAGCTCATTTTTCAACTAAAGAAATGAATTTTCAATTCAAATGATGAATTTTTAATAAGGACAAATAATTTTTAACAAGAGAGTAACTCTCAAACAAGTAATTAAATCTTTATTTTAAAAAAAAATGAATTTGAGACAGAAAATGTATTATTTGAAATTTGAACCATAGAGGATTAAAATTTTTAATGAAAAACAATACAATTTAACAACAAAAAAACGAATTTTCTACTAAATACGTGCATTTTCAACCAGATACTTGAATTTTAAATTAAAACCGTTCAAGTTTTAACGAAAACCAGAATTTCATTTATAACTAAAAAAGAGAAAGTGACGAACCAAAATTAAATAGTTAAATTTTTATTCAAAAAAATTAATGTTTAACCAAATAGACGAATTTTTAACTAGAAAAGACAAATTTTCAACCAAATAGTTGAATTTTCAGTTCAAAAATTATTTCACAAACAAATTGATAAATTTGTACTAAAAACATGGATCTTTAACTGAAATAATTTTATTTTAAACAAAAAACGATGCATTTTTAACCAAGAAGATTATTTTTTACCCAAACAAACGAACTTTTACCTAAAAAAAAATTTCAACTAAAAATTGAATAAATTTTCATTTAGGAAAAATGTATTTAATTGTGTTTAATTTTCAATAAAAAATTCATTTTCACCCAAATAAAAAAATTAATATTCAAAAAAATAACTCGTCTTTCAATCAAAGAGATAAATTTTCAATTAAAATGATACATTTACAAAATAGTAATATTTAACCAAATTTCTTAACTTTCACTCAAATAATTAAATTTTTATTCCAGAAATGAGGAGTTTTGAACGAAAGATATTTGAAATTTCAACTAAAAACGATTACTCATTGTTATTCAGTTTTATATTGCAATTACATTTCCATTACAAGTCTTTAACTAAAATTATTAAATTTCCTACAAAAAGATTATTTTTCAACCTACAAGATTAATTTCTAGAGAAAAAGTCCAAATTTTCAACTAAAAAAGATATTTTTTTAAGCAAATATTGCATGGTTATACTTTTAGTCAAAAATTAATATTCAACAACGAAAAAACAAACAAACAAGTTTTAATCAAAACAGTTAAAGTTTCAACTAAAATAACCAAATATTTAAATTTTCAGTTTACAAATTGAGAATCAAATTGATAAATTTTCTACTAAAATCATGGATCTGGAAATTTTTAGTGGATTGATTCAACAAACAAAAAAAAGGATAAATTTTTAATCAAGAAGATTATTTTTTACCAAAACAGACGAATTTTGAACTAAAAAACAAAAGATAATTTTTCAAAAAAATTAGATAGTTAAATTATCATGTAAGAAAAATGTATTTTAAACAAAACAACAAAAAACAAATTATAAGAAACTATTTGAAATTTAAACTGGATGAGTTTAATTTTCAGTACAAAAAATTAATTTCCAGCCAAAGAAAAAAATTAATAATCAACCAAACAACTGATTTTTTAAACAAAGAGATGAATTTTCAATTGAAATGATGAATCAACCAAAAAAGCAATATTTAACACAATTTTTCAACTTTTAATCAAATATATAAATTTTTAGCCCAGAAATGATGAATTCCGAACGAAGAATGTAGTAGTTCATATTTTAACCGAAACATTGTTATTTTTAATAAAAACAAAGACTACAATTTAACCAAAGATTACTTCTTTTTAACAGGAGTTAATTATCATCTGAGAAATTTTTTTCATCACTAAAGAAAAAAATTGCATAGAAACTGTTAATTTTTGTAAACAAAATACGTAAATTTGTAGCCAGATATTTAAAATTTCAATTAAAAACGATCAATCATTGTGATCATTTTGAATCATTGAGAATATAGGGCACAATAGGGGACATATGGATCGGTTTGTGAGGCCTGAAAAAATGAACTGATTAGGTCTATTTTAAAATTATTTAAAAAAATTACCCGTCTCCTGCTGAACAAGATATTAAAGTAAAATCATCCTGAAAGGCGAGGCCTGTAATACTTTGGGATCGAGATGCAGGCGTCAAACATTTTTTCTTTGCACTATTAGAGAGACTTTTACCGATAGCGTGTGCATTCATCATGCAATTGTCTGGTTTCGGATTCACGCCGTGATTAGCTCGAGTATCCCAGACCATAATTACTCCATCTCTAGCTCCCGTCGCAAAGACCGCTGCAATTAATTTAAATTATTTTAATACCAATGAGTAAGCAGGATGTCTAGGGCTTCTCTTTAAAAGATTCAGGACTTTCCAGATTTTTCAGGACAAAAAAAACATTTTGCCAGGGTAACTTTTTTTACAGTACAAAAATACTTTCAGGATGGAGATTCGGCCGATAATTTGAAATTTTCGGCAATTTTCCGGTCAATTTTTTTCAATTTTCCCGTCTAAATGACAAAATAAATTTATTTTGAAACAAATGTATAAAGTTTGCACTCCAAAATACAAATTGTTAACAAAAAATTAAATAGTTAAACTTTTAGTTGAAAAAACTAATTTTCAACAAAAAAGAATTGATTACCAAGCAAATAGTACAATTTTCAACCAAAGTGATGAATTTTTTACAATTAAAATTAATCTGTACTAAAAAATATAAATTCAGGGTGGCTGTTTTAACCGAAGAAATAAATTTCCGATTTTTTTCCAGCGCTTAAAAAATTTCGATTTGAAGTAATAAGAACTCAGCTGCAATCAGAAGTACTCAAAGTGGAATTGTTGAATTTTGAACTTTTAAAACTAAAGTTTAAAAGTTTTTTAAGTCAAAAATACTAACATTTTTCAATATAACAAAATATAAATCCGCCTTATCCTTTGCAATGCTCTAAATTTAAAAAATCAATCAATGAACTTTAAAACTTTTAAAATTCTACTATTTTAAAGAATTTTCAGCTAGAAATATTACAAATGGAAAAAATGTAATTTTTTTTAAGCTGAAAACTTCTTAAATTAGAAGTTCAATTATTATTATTTTAAATAGTTTAAAGATCCTCGAAAAGCTTTGAAATTTTATTTCAATATCTTGCGAAACATAGAAGTTGTTTTAAAATTGTTCAAACTTAAAATTGTTTTTGAACTTCTTTTCAGAACGTCTAAATATTTTTTTTAAATTAATTGAATTTTTCATACAACTTTTAGGAAATCCTAGAAATTTAAAAAAAAATTTCATTAAAATTTTGATTCATAAATAAAAATTGCATATTTATTATTTGTAGAAGAAACTTGAGTAATTTTAAGAGATATTCAGATGTTTTGAAAAGATTTAAAATAACCAAAAAAACTTGAAATGATAGCCTCATTTAAAGCAAAATGAAGATTTTGAAGATTTCAAATAAACAATTTCGAAGCTTTTCAAGAATTGAAAAAAACTCTAAAAGAATAAAACAATGTTCTTACGATTTCTGGAAAAATTGAAAATAATTTTTCATTTTGAAAAATTATTTTAAGTGAATATTTCAAAAGGTTTTAAAAGTTTTACATAATTGTCAAAAAAGAATCTGAAAGATTTTAAGGAAATGTTTTAAAATGTGCACGTCATTATGAACCTTTTAAAGCCACTTTAAAATTTTAATGATTCTAGGCTTTCTATGTCAAACAATTCAGTTTCAAATTGTTTACTTTTAAATATTTGGCTTCAACTTACTCGTTTTAATTGAACAGCCAAATATTCAATACTGTCTTAAAAATTAAATAAAAATATTGTTATATATAAATTATTTATAAATTAAAAATTAAATTAAATTATTTTTTATTTATTTATTTATTAAATAACAATATTTATTTACAAAAATTTTCAATTCCAAACGCTTTTACTGTTTAATTGTTCAAGTCTTTAAGAGGATATTTGAAAATTGTTTAAATTAAAAATGTAAGCTTAAAAACAAAAATCTAAAAGCCACCCTGTCAATTGTTAACCGAAACTTACATAATTCAATTTTAAGTTAAAAAATACTGTTCAACCAAACAGATGAATTGTCAACAAAAACGATTGAATATTTATTTCGAATAAGATAAATATTCAGTTCAAAAAAGTATTTTTCAAAAAAAAACGAACATTAAAAAAATACTTCAATTTCCCAACAAAGTGATGCATTTTTAACTAAAATTGCACATCTTTGACTGGAAACAATGAATTTTAAACCAGAAAGATGAATTTGCAACTAAAATGATGAATTTTATCTAAAATAGTTGATTCTTTTGGCCAACAAGTTGAAGTTTGAGTTAAGAAGATTAATTTCTACAAAATAAATATCAATTTTTAACTAAAAACATAATTTTAAACCAAAAATTGAATAATTAAGTGTTCTGCAGAATTTTGTCATATCTAGTGTCATTTTTTTTAAACGTGGATTTTAATAATTGAGAATAGAAAACGTTCAGGGTTTTTCAATGAACTTTTTTCAACATTTTCAGTAAAATCTTCACGATTTTGTTAAGGTTGAAGTTTTTTTTAGAATCACGGAAAAATTAAAATCCTTTATTAGTTTAAATGATACTTTAAAGATCGAAATATTCATAATATCCAACAAAAAAATGTCATAAAATAAAAACTTGAAACGGATACGGTTTCACAGGGTTTTGGAAACTAGATTGTAAATAAAATTTTACTTTGTCAATTGAAAAAATCTAAAAAAAGTGAAAAATTTCCCAAATAGATGAAAAGGAGACAAATTTCCAAAATAGGCGAAAAATTTCATAATAGGTGAAAAGTCAAATTAAAATTAAAGAAAAAAATCAATAAATTACCATTATCTTGCTGTCGAAAAACGACATTTTTTACACTTCGTGTATGAGCGACAAAAGATTGGATTAAATTGAAGCCAGTAGGTGTAACATCCCATAATCGAGCTGAGTGGTCTCCGGATGCAGTGACGAGTTTCATTTCCTTTGGCATCCACGATAAATCGAAAATTGCATTACGATGCGCCTGAAGAAATATTAAATTATTGTAAAGTATAATAATCATTTTCCGCATAATAAAAAACCATTTTATTAAAAATATTTACAAAATATAATTAATTTGAAAACAATTCTTGCGATTGAAAAGAATGATTCTAGTTAACTTATCAGAATACTATTAAATGTAACAGAATTTTTGTTCCTGTGTGTGAAAAAGATAAGTTTTAAACAAAAAAATTAATTTTCAACCAAGAGAGATAGTTTTTTACCCGAATTATTGAACTTTCAACAGACAAAATTAATTTTAGATCAAATAGTTTTATTTATAACCAAATAGTTGAAATTTCCAACAAGGAAGAATTTTCAACAAATAAGTTGAATTTATAACCAAATTGTTGAATTTTCAACCAAAATTGACCTATTTTCCTAAAAAGATAAAAATTATATTGAAAATAATAAACCAAATAGTTAAATTTGTAACCAAACAAATTAATTTTCAACTAAATGCATCAATTATCAACTAAAAAAAAACGAATTTCCAGAAATTTTTTATATTTTCGACCAAGGAAATGAATTGTCAACAAAAAAGATGAATTTTTCAAAGAGAAGAATGATATTCTACCTGAAAAGAAGATTTTTGAACCAAATAGTTTAAATTTTCAACTAAGGAAGATAATTTTTTAAGCAACACGAAGTTGTTGAACTTTCAGTTAAAAAAATTAATTTTCAAACACAAGAACAAAATTTTGAACTAAATAGTTACATTTTAACCGAATAAATAAATTTTTATCTATAATGATGAATCTTCAATAAAAAAAAAATATGGAATGAAATTTCTAATGAAAAAGTTGAATTTATTGCCGAAAAATATGACATTTTAATAAAACACATAAAATTTCCACTCAAAAAGATCAATTTTCGACCAAAAATGGAATACTTAAAATTTAAAAAAAAAAAGTTTTTGAATTAAAATATAATAGTTGAAATTTCAATCTAACAAGATTTTAATTTGAAACCTAAAACAGTTGAATTCAACCAAAATATGGATTCTCAACTATATAGTTGAAAATCATCGATCAAAAAATATTAGTTTTCAACGAAGTAGTTGCATTTTTGGTCAACACAGATTAAATTTCTATGAAAATGAAGATTTTATGGCGATTTTTCCAAAAAACGACCAATTTTCAATCAAGAAACAAGAAAAAGTTGAATTTTAATATTAAATGACTTGTTTGCTGTTTTTAACACACCTTTTGAAGATTTTAGAACAAAGTAATAAAATTTTATGTCCATGCCCTATATAAAAATAAAAATAAAAAATAAAAATAAAGCATAAAAATCAATTGCCATTAATGAAATATCATAATTTTTTTAAATCCTTTAAGTTGCTTTTGAAATTCTACTTTTTTAGTAATGAAACTAAACATAAATAGGGTCGCCAATCAAATTTTGGAAAAAAAAGTTTCCGCTTATTTCTTGCTTTATTCTCGACTTTTATTTATTGTTTCCTATCATTTAAATCTAAATTCTTCTTGGCAAATAAATTTTAATATGTAAAATACAATAATATAAATAAATATTTATTCTTTCATTTCTACAATATGTAATAAATACTTGTGCATTTATAAATAAATTATTTCACATTTTTATTTGTCAATAACAATGGCTTTTTAATAAAAATAATGTCAAAATGCCCAGTCAGTTCAGGTATTTTTTAGAGAATTTACCACATTTATAGTAAATTTCAAATTATTACAGAGATTTAAATAAAATTATAGAAAAAATTGAATTCTGGTGAATTTAACTGATTTCTATTCGCATTCTAGTGTATTTAAAAGAACTTTGTTTAATTAAAAAGGAAAATTTTAGTTAACTAGACAAAATTGTATTAAATGTAACAGAATTCTTGTGATTTTAATATATTTCTAGAATATTTAATATAAATCTACTTATCTCTACAATTTGACCAAATTTAATTAAATTTAAAACAATTCTTGTGACTTTATCAGAAAAGAATTATATTCACAAAATTTCGATCGAATTTGTGATATTTTTATGAATTCAAAAGAACTTTATTTGAGTAAAAAGAATGATTTTAGTTCACTTATCAAAATTCGACTACATGTAACAGAATTTTTGTTATTTTAACAGAGTTATTTAAATTTCAATATAATTTTATTTTACTGTGTATAAAACTGTGTGCGAAAAAAATAAATTTTAAACAAAAAAATTAATTCTCAACCAAAAGAGATAATTTGTTACCTAAATTATTGAATTTTCAACAAACAAAATTAATTTGAGATCAAGTAGTTTTATTTATAACCAAAAAGTTGAAACTTCCAACAAGAAGGAAGAATATTCAACAAATAAGTGGAATTTATAACCAAATTGTTGAATTTTAAACCAAATGGTCGAATTTTCGAACAAAAAGGATGAAACTTTAACCCAAAAAAGTGTATTTTTAACCAATTAGTTGAACTTTCAGGCCAAAAAGGAATTTTTTTTAAAAGAGAGTCGAATTTTCAATCCAAAACGATCAATTTTGTACCCAAAAAGACGAATGTCCAAAAAAAAGTTAAATTTTTTACCAAAAAGCTAAGTTTTTAACTAAATAGATCAATTTTCAACCTAAAAAAAATTTGAATAAAATAGTTAACTTTTCGACAAAAGAGCTGAATTTTCTACTAAAATTATGATTATTCACACAAAAAAAACATTTTTAAGAAACTAGTTTCATTTTCAAGCCAAAAAGATAAAATTTTCAACAAAAATGTAATTGTTAATATTTCAACCGAGAAAGATTTTAATTTGAAATTTAAAAAAACAGTTGAATTCTCGAACCAAAAAGATGAATTTTTACCAAGAGTTGTATTTTCAACTAAGAAAGACTTTGCAGTCAAGAGAAACAAGGAGTTTGTAACTAAATTGTTTAATTTTGAAAACAAAAGGGAGAATTCTCTGTAAAACACTTTAATTATTGATCAAATAGTAGAATTTCCTACCAAAGTAACAGAATTTTCAACACAAAATGATTGATTTTCAACAAAACAATCCTTTTAAAACCAAGTAGTTGAGCTTCTAACCAAAAGAAATCAATTCTCAGGCAAAAACGGAATAATTACATTTTCAATTCAAACAATCAATTTTTAACAAACAAAAAAACAATAAGTTTCAACAAAATAGTCCTTAAATTAATTTTTAAGAAAGTAGTTGAACTTCCAACAAAGATGATTAATTTTTTATTAAAAAGTAGATTTATCAACTGAATACATGAATTTTCCAGCAAATAGTTAAATTTTCAACTAAACAGGATAATTCTAAAACCAAAAAAGAAATTGATAAATTTTTAGTTTAAAAACTTAATTTTGAACAAGAAAAAAAAAACAATTTTCAACAAAACATTTAAATCATTAACCAATAAAATTAATTATTATCGAAGTAGTTCCATATTAGAAAGGGCGAAATCTCTGCAAAGCAGTTGAATTTTCAACGAAAAGTTAATTTGGTTGATCCAAGTTGTTTAATTTCATGCCAAAATAATAGAATTTTCAACCAAGACAGTTGAATTTTCAATTTAAAAATATGAATTCTAAGCAAAACAGTTCATTTTCAATTATATATATTTTAGTTTTTAACTAAAAGCATCAATTTTGAACCCAAAAGGGAATAGTTAAATTTTCAGTTTAAAAAATTGATTTTCAACCTAAAAAACAAACGAATTTACAACAAAATAGATCAACTTTTATCCAAACTGATGAATCTTCATGTAATAAAATAAATGTTAAACATAGTAGTTTAACTTTGAACCAAGCAATTGAATTTTGAACCCGAAAACAAAAATCGATAAATATTCAGCCGAAAATTGAATAGATAAATTTTCAGTTAAGAAAAATAATTTCCAACACAAAAAATAAGAATTTTCAACAAAACAGTTATATAATCAACCAATGAAATTAATTTAACTTTCAACCAAGTAGTTGAATTTTTAATTTTAAAAAACTTTTTGACAAACTAGTTGCATTTTCTAACAAAATAAAATTAGCTGTTCAACCAAATAGTAGAATTTTGAATGAAAAGAAAAAACTTCTGGACCAAAAATATAATAGTAGAGCTTTTAATTAAAAAAAAAGAACTTTCAACTAAAAATAGTTGTTTTTTCTTTTTGAGTTTTATTAAATCCGTACACATTTAAGAGAAAAACGAGAAAAAAAGGGGATTCTTGAAAACAGTGAAAATAGCAGGATTTTTTTTTAAAGGGGAAAAAGAGGGGATTAAATGCAGGAATGTACTGTTTGCGTTTATAGTCTAGTGGAAATTTTAAAAATTTATATTAAAAATGCGAACCTCATGGCCTTGCAATTGCTCATTTGGCTGTCCTTTTTTAGTCGTGTCTTGTAAAGCAATATTTCCATCTTCGTTAGCTAAAGCTATATATTGCTCGTGCCCTTTTATATGACAAAAACGGCAGGCGAAAATTGGCGGTTCTGGATTAAAATCAGGTGCACCGTGATTAGGAGTTACTCCACGATATACGTCGGTGCTGTAGCACTTTAGACGTTGTACAGCCACGTCATAATTCGTTGTCCTTTCTATAAGAAAACAAAAATTATAAATTGAACAGGCAATTTTAACAAAAATACATGGTTTTTGAACAAAATAGTCAATTTTCTTAAAATCAAATACATAGGTTTTAAACAAAATAGTCAAGTTTTAATCAAATGAATTCATTTTTATCTAAATTGAAGAATCTTTAAAAAAAATTAATCTTCAAACAAAAAGACTCATTTTTTTACAAAGAAAGACGAATTTTCTACTAAAAAGTATCAATTTTCTATCAAAAATGGAATTTATATTTTCAGTAAAAAAAATTAAGTTTTTAATTAGGACAAAATGATTTTTTAACAAAATAGTTAAATTTTTAAACGAATAAATTAATCTCAAGAAAATCCATACGTTTTCAGGAAAATATTTACATTTTCTACCCGGAACAATTTTTTTGAATTAAAATGATGAATCACCAACAAAAAAAATTTATTTAGTTGAATTTTAGGTCCATTAAGGTAGCACCTCCACAATCGAATTTTCGGATTCTTCATAGCCCACAATTTTCGACTTTTTTGCCTTTTTTGGGCCCAAATTAAAATTGTTGGGCTCCTTTACATTTTTCAAAAAATCAATTGCACCAGAATTTTTCGCTTTCGGACTCTTGAAATTCGCAGAAAAAAAATTTCCTCAAAAAAACCCCTTAAATTCCAAAATCAACCCCCTTAAAAAAATACCCACTCTGATTTTGTTTTACTTGAACCTTTAACGTTAAAAATCAACCCCCTTGTATCACGTAGATATGACTTTGTTAAAAAATAATCATTTTAGGAATTTTACAGTGTAGATAGTTTCTCCGATAGAAAGCAGAATTTAAAAATTCCATTGTGAAGGTGCTAGATTAATGGACCTAAAATGCAACTAAGTTGAAAGTTGAACTACTTTGTCAAAATTTATTTTTTTGTTGTTGATGATGATTTATCATTTTAATTCAAAAACAAGCTTTATTGGGTAGAAAATTGACCTATTTTTCTCAAAAAGGAAGAATTATGTTAAAATATTTTTTTCAAATTTAACTATATTGTTAAAAAATAATTTTCTTTTTCATTAAAAATGCCGTTGAATTTTCGACGAAAAATGTCATATTTGATATTCCAACAAAAAAAGAACTTTTATTTGAGAACAAACAAGACAAATTTTCTACAAAATAGTAGAAAATCCTCGATAGGAAAATTGCATTTTTACCTAAAACTAATAAATTTCTACCGCCATTAATGAATTTTTAAACCAAGGAGACGGATATTCAACCATGAAAGACTTTTCAGTCAATAAAAAAAAATCCATTCAAAATGTGAAATTTTCATGCCAAAAAAACCAATTTTCTACGCACAAAAAGTTGTCTTTTCAAAACAAAAAAATAAATTTTCAAGAAAAAAATTAATATTCGGCCAAAAAGTAGAATTTTCAACCCAAGGAAACAAATTTTCACCGATAAAGATTAATTTTCTACCAAAACAGACGAATTTTCAACTAAAAAAAGATAAATTTTCAACAAAAAATAGAAGTTATATTTTCAGTTAAAAACCTTAACTTTTAACAAAACAGAATACGAACTTTCAACAAAATTATTAAATTTTTAATAAAATTAATTAATTTTCAACCAAGTAAATGTGTTTTTTAACTAAAAAAAGATAAATTTTCAACAAAAAATGAAGCAGTTGAAATTGTAATTAAATAATTTATTTTCAGCCAATTAAAAAATAATTTGTTGACAAAATGCATGGATTTTCAACTAAAACAGACAAATTTTCAACAAAAGATGAAATAGTTGTTTTCATTTTTAGTTTAAAAAGCATATGTTTCAACCAACAAATAAGAAAAGATTTTTAAAAAACTAGTTAACTTTTAACCCAACAATATAGTTTTCAACAAAACGTATCAATTATCAAATAAAAAATATCAATTTTTAAGCCAAAGTAAACAAAGTTTCAACGTAAGAAAAACGAATTTTCAGAACTTTTAAAATTATTTTCAACCAAAGAAATGAATTGTCAACTACAAATATGATTTTTTTCAAAAGAATATCGATATTCTACTTTAAAAGAAGATTTTTCAACCAAATAGTTAAATTTTCTACTAAGGAAGATAAATTTTTAACGAAACACCGAGTAGTTGAATTTTCAGTTAAAAAAATTAATTTTTAAACAAAAAGAAAAGAGTTTTGAACAAAATAGTTACATTTTTAACCGAACAAATAAACTTTAATCTATAATGATGAATGTACAAAAAAAAAATTGTGAACCAAATTTCGAACGAAAAAGTTTAATTTTCTGCCGAAAAGTACGACATTTCAATAAAACACATAAAATTTTAACTCAAAAAGATCAGTTTTCGACAAAAAATGGAATGGTTAAAATTAAAAAAAAGTTTTTCGAATTAAAATATGATAGTGGAAATTTCAACCCAACACGACTTTAATTTGAAACCTTAAACAGTTGAATGCAAGCAAAAAAGACGCATTCTCAACAATGCCAATAACCTTTTCAAAGTCAAAATGTTTATTTAATGGTTGATTACAATCTGTACTACACATTATTTGAAATGCATTTCAGAAATTCCAAATTTTTAATGGAAATTCTATGTTTTCCTTTTGTTAATATTAGTAAGATTCCACACGTGTCAAGTTTTTGAAGTTTAGTTGCGAACCGTGACAATGAGACTACGCCTTAAGATATTGTGAACAAAATTTACGATCGCGCAAGGAAAATCTCAAATTTTCGGTTTACAGAATGAAAAATCAGGTCAGTGATAAAAAATGAGGGCAGGTCCTGATAAATCAGGACGTCTGGTCACTGTGACTACCATGGATTGCAAAATGAAATGGAATACAAAAGAAAGTGACAATCAGTGACACCTGATTTTAATGTGACAACAATATTGAAACAGAAAGACTCAAAATATGAAAGATTATTATAAATTCTTTAAATTGACATTGAAGTTAACAAAAGTTGGAAAATATTTTAATGTTAAGTCGTCCATCAGAACAAATATTCGTTCAACATAACCTATAAACCGGTCTCATTTCGGCCAAAGTAAAATCCTATTAAGAATAAAGACAGGTTACAAAAAAACGTGTAATTTTCTCACCGAACCCCAATTGTCGTCTCACAATCGAGCTGAAAACGCTCATTTTGTCACTACATTTACTAAAACGTTAATAGTTAGAATCCGAAAAATAATTTTGTTTACATCACAGATTTTAGATGAGCAATACGCGGGAAAAATCCTGTTAGTTCCCGCAAAAATCGAATAATGAAAGGCAAGTTTACAAGAACAGCGCATAAGAATGGTGAATGTACATGTGAACCCAATCACGTTGTTTTCCAAAATGGCGCAAACCTTGAAATGCAAGAAGCGGAAAATTCCATGTTTTTATTATGTTTTCGTATTGAGTCGCCTCCTGGATTAAAAAACGTGTGTCGAATGTATCTAAAGATAAAAGAGGCATGTCCATCAACGAAAGGAACAATAACCTTGATGCACAATTTCTCTCAGAATCGTATACTGAAGGGAGCGAAAGGTAATTTGAGGTTATGTTTTGATTTTCTGACAACGTCATACGCAAGTAAACATCTTTTACATATTTCTTAATGTTTACATTAGGGATTTAAAACTTTTTGGACTTTCCTTATGTTACATATATAACCCAGACTACAATTTTTAATAGGAATATCATTCTTGAGGATTTCACTTCTTGTTAATTGCTCAAGTTGACAGGCAAAAATTCTTGGGGGAAGCAAAATAAACACCGTGTTGCTTAAAAGTAAATGAGATTAACAGTTTTTATTGTTACATAACATATTCTCGAAGAAATCCGTCAAAGCTTTTACTAATTGTAAGTATTCATACTAATGTAATTGTAGGTTTATTTTGGCATTTCGTTTGGTTTTTAATTGAAGATTTATTGTAAAGAAATGTACGTTTTTGGAAAAAATGTAATACATTCCTTCATGCCTGAATTATGCTTCAGTTTTTAATTAGAATAATTTCTTCAATGTAAAATTTGTTACGAAAACAATTACATTTACTGTTTTCAGATTATTTACAGTTTGAAATTAATTTTTTGTCAAATTCTGATCAGGTTGATGCCTGAAAGTTTAACACTTTAGTCATTTTTCATTTTTTCTTTGATGAATACATTTGTTCAAAATTTATTTTAGTAAAGTGCCTATATCAAAGCAGAATTTAGTGAAGTTTTAAGATTTTATATTACTTCGTTCAGAAATTATCAATAAAAAAGTAAGAAAAATATTTTGTCACGCACGTGTAACAAACTTTTTGATAAGCTAAAATTGAAGTTAATTTGATTATTTTGTTAAAAATTCAACAAATTTGTTACAAATTAATTCTTCCTTGTTAAAAATTAAACTATTTTGTTCAAAATTAATCTATTTTAGTAGAAATGGGATCTTTTTTTCTTAAAAATCGTAACTGTTTTGTTGAAAATTAATTGTTTAGCAACTACATTGCTAAAAATTCAAATATTTTCTGGCAAATGTTTCGTCTTTTTTAATGCGAAAAAACCTTCATTTATGGTCAAAATTAAACTTTTTTTAGAACATTATTTTTATTGTTGACAATTTATCTAAATTAGCTGAAAATTCAACTATTTGGATAAAAATTCTTGTATTTTTTTGAAAATTTGTGTTGAGGTGCAAGTTATTAATACGCTTAGTGACTAATTCCTTTTTTAATTGAAAATTTATTTCTTTTGTATAAAAATTTAACCATTAGCTTAAAATTTCCGTTAACTTTTTTTTAAGCTGAAAATGTATTTGTTTTGGGTAAAAATTAAACTATTTGATAGAAAATTCGCCTTTTCGGCAGAGAAGTAATATTATTAGTTGAAAATATATCTTTTTGGTTAAAAATTCATTTCTTTAGTTGCAAACTTGACTAATATTTCCTTGAAAACTCTTCTTTTGTTGTTGAAAATTTAACTATTTTACTTCAAAAATGTTTTACGTAAAAATTCAACTATTTTATAAAAAATTCTTTTTTTTTTAATGCAAAGGTCATTATTATGGTGGAAAATTCATCTTTTTGGTCGGAAATTTAAGTGTTTGGTTCAAAATACATTTTTATATTGAAGATACATCTTTATAGTTTAAAATTAATTTCTTTAGTTGAAAATTTAACTATCAGGTTCAAAATGTTTTAGGTGAAAATTCAACTACTTTATTAAAAATTCGTCTTTTCGATAGAAAAGTAATCATTATGGTTGAAAATTCATGTTTTTGGTCGGCAATTGAAATATTTTGTTAAAAATTCATTTTTTTTTATTGAAAATTCTTTATTAAAGCTTGAAATTAATTTGTTTGGTGGAAAATATACTTTTTTGGTAGAAAATTAAGTTTTCTAACTGAAAATTTAACGATCGTACTTTTGATTGAAAATTGATCTTTTTTAATTAAAAATTCATTTATTTTGTTGAAACACTTGGTAACTAATTCCTCTTTTAGTTAAACATTCATTTCTTTGGTTGAAAATTTATCTATTAGGGCAAAGATTTGATTAAATATTTTATTTTAAGATAAGAATTTATCGGTTCTAGGTGAAAAATGAACAGTTTTACTGAAAATTCGTCTTTTTTGATAGAAAAGTAATCATATTATATCAAAGTTTATCTTTTTGGATCAAAATTCATTTCATTTGTTGAAAATTTAACTATTTTGTTAAATATTCCTCTTTTTGTGCTGAAAATTTAGTTTTCAACTGAAAATTCGTCTTTTATGGTAGAATGTTAATCGTTTCGGTTGAAGAATTAACGATTGATATACAAATTCCTTTTAAAGTTTAATTTTTTTTTATTAAAGTGACGTATTTCGTTACAAATTAATCTTTTTTCGTAGAAAATTATTCTTCGTGATTAACAATTTATCTTTTTGGATAAAAAATTCAATTTTTTAGTTGAAAACTTCTTCTTTGGTTCAAAATTGTACTATTTTGTTGAAAAATTCCTTCTTTTCCTTATTGAACATTTAGTTTTATAACTGAAAATGTAGCTATTCCACTTATTTGTAAATTAAAAACTCATTTATTTTCTTAAAATTTCGTCTGCTGTGGTAGAATAATAATAATTAAGTTGAAATACAATTTTTAACATTAAGTATTTGGTTGAAAATTTATCTTTTTCTATGAAAATTTATTTCTCTGTTCGAAAATTAGTTTTTTAAGATTGATAATTAAGTTTTTTAAACTGTCTTATTTGGCAAATTACGTATTTAGTTGGAAATTTATCTTTTTGAATAAGAATTTATTTCTTGGGTCAAAAACTAGTTTTTGAGTTGACAATTAATTTTATTTACTGAAAATTTATCTGTTCCATTTTTTGTCAATAATTTATATGATTTTGATAGAAAAATCTTTTTCATTGAAAATTCATCTGTTTGGATAAAAATTAAACTATTCCGTTAAACTTTCTTTAAATGTTAATATTTTTACTAAAAATTAAACGACTCTTTTTTAGGTTGAAAATTCGACTTGTTTGGTAGAAAAGTAATCTAATTAGTTAAAAATTTATATTTCTGGTTAAAAACGTAACTATTTGTTTAAATTTTTTTTGTGTTATTAAAAATTTATCTTTTTTCATTAAAAATTCATGTATTATGTATAAAAGTCATCTTTTGGGATAGGATATTAAAACTTTTGATAACGAATTCCTTTTTAAGTTAAATATTTATTTCTTTAGTTGAAATTTAATTATTAGTTTAAAAAACAGGTTTTTAGGATATTTGTAAATGTTTTTATTTTCTAAAATATCCGCTTCAAAAATTTTCAAGCGTTTGGCAATCACCTTAACGATAAATATAAAAAACGTTATATTGTGTTCCTCACAAATTGTTTATTTCAGTGTACTTTAAATTACAGATTCCCAGGCAGTTCGATACCTACGTTCAAGTTCCAAGTGCCAAGAAAAATATTGGAAGAACGAGCAAAATCTTGGGATAGTCTTTTTGAAAAATATTCAATGGAAGTGAGTATTTTTAATAAATTTCTTTATTTTTGGATGCAATTTCTTTATGAAAATTTATATTTTCAGTATCCTTTCTTATCATGTTTCTTATTAATTTTATAATATCATTGAATGTATAATAATAAATTATATATGTTTAATATAACCCCTATTTTCACCTTAAAATATTAATATCATATTCAGGCTTACATGATTGACAATTACGAAAATTATAGTTTTGAAATAATTCGACGGCTTATAATAGGAGTAATTTTTAGAAAGTACGTCTTGTACGCGCCTCTTAATAAAATTTATAAATCGCGGGGTATATTAGGCAGGTCAATATTTTAAAAATTATAAAAACTGTATTCGAAACTGTTATCAAGGTGTCTACCCAACCTGGAAAACCTGGAATTGTCAGGAAATTTTTATATACTTGGACAAATCTGGAAATGTAATTGCAATATAAAAGTGAATCAGAATGATTCATCGTTTTTCTATTAAATATCAAATATCTGGATTTAAATTCCTGTATTTTGTTAAAAACGCAACAGTTTCTTTGCAATTTTTTTCTTTAGTGCTGACAAATATTTCGTATTTGATAATTCAACTCTTGTTGAAAACAAGTATTTTTTTGGTTGAATTGTAGTCTTTTAAAATAAAAAATTAACATATTTCTCGGTTGAGATATGAACTAGTACTTTTTTCGCTCAAAGTTAATCATTTTTTAAATAAAAATTTATTTATTTTATTGAAAGTGAAAAAGTTTGCTTAAATATTACTTTCTTTAGCTAATTTATGATTTTAATTAAAAATTAATATCCTTGGTCGGAAATTGAGTCATTTTCTTGAATATCCATTTTTTTAATTTGGCTGAAAATGAATTTTTTTATTGAAAATTATACTCATCCAGTTTAAATTTCCGCTTTTTTATTTTTAATCAAATTTTCAATACATTTTCTTATATGAAAATTTAACTATTCAATTTTTAGTTGAAAAATCATTTTTTTGTTGTTGAAAGTTCGTCTGATTTGGTAAAAAAAATTTTTTTGGTTAAAAATTCATCCTTTTTTGTTTAAAATACAATTATTCCAGTTAAAGATCCATGATTTTAGTAGAAAATGTATCATTTTGATTGTGAAATAATTTGTCAACTGAAAACTCAACTATTATTTGAAAGATGTCTTCTTTGTAGTTGAAAATTCATCTTTTTGCGTTGAACATTAATTTTTTAAAATAAAAATTTAACTTTTTTATTGTTTGTTGACAGTTTATCTTGCTTTAGTTAAAATTTTTATTTTTTGAGTGGAAAACTCGTCTTTTTTGGTATAAATTAAGTATTCCACTTAAAGATTAATAAATTTAGTTAAAAATTCGTCAGTTTGATGACAAAATTAATTTTTCAACCTGGAAAAGCAACTGTTCCGTTTTTGGATAAAACGTATGCTTTTTTAGTTAAAAATTTATCTTCTTTGTAAAAAAAGTGATCTAATTAGTTGAAAGTTTATCTTTTTGGTTAAGAATGCAATTCTTTGGCTGAAACTTCGTTTTTTTTTTGTTATTGAAAATTAAGTTTTCTTACTGAAAATTTAACTGATTTTTGTTTTGTTTGAAAATTTATCTTTTTAATTGAAAATTCATGTATTTGTTGACATCTCGTCTTTTTTGGTTAAAAATTATTTTGAATGGTTGAAAATGTAAATATTTTCTTTAAAATTCCTTTTTGTCTATAAAAGTATTATCATTAGTAAAAATACATGTATTTTGTTGAAAATTCGTCTCTTTTGGTATAATATTAATGTTTTTGGTGACTGATTCATATTTGTGGTTAAGATTTTAACTATCAAGTTGAAAATTCCGTTAAACGTTGAAATATTTGGTGAAAAATTCACTTATTTTCTTAAAAGTTAATTTTTTTATAGACAATTAATCTTCTTGATTGAAAGTTTATCTTTTTGGATACATTTTTTTAAAACTGTTTTGTTGAAAATTCCTTTTTGCTTTGTTGTTGAAAATTTAGTTTTCTAACTGAAAATTTAGCTTTTCTACTTTTGATTGAAGATTGATGTCTTTTGTTAAAAATTCGTATTTTGCGCTAGAATATTAATCACTTTGATTACTAATTCATATTTTTGTGAGAAAATTTATTACTTTTATTCAAAATGTAACTACGATTATTTATTGTTACGCTACTAAAATTCTTCTATAGATTAACTGAAGAGTTATTTCCTATGATTCACTTTTCAGGTAATATTGTATATTCTATCAAAATTTCAACAGGAAAAATAGCTTTTTTTCATGTAAATTATTTTTAAAAAAGTTGACAGTACTTTCGTAAAATAGAGTCAAAGTTTTTTCTTGCATAGTTCTGAATTTTACAAATATTTTTACTTATATTTTTACTTATATTTTTTACTGAAAGAACGTTTCAAAGTACATGTTTCCAAAAGTTTTCTATTTTTTATAGAAAAAGCTAAAAACAACTATACTTAAACATTTTATAAACCATCTGCTTTCTAGAAAAATTGTATTTTTTTGTTGAAATCAACGTCTTTTGACTGAAACTTTATCGGTTGAAGTTTCTTCTTTTTGATTGAAATTTTTTATTTTATTTGTAACTACATATTTAGAAGAAAATCCCTTTAAAAAATTGAGTATTTGGTTGAAAATGTGAAATCAAATATTTTTGGTTGAAAATTCATATTTTTGGATAAAAATTAAACTATTCCTTTAACCTTTCTTTCTAAAGTTATTATTTTCACTGGAAATTTAACTACTGTGTTTTAAGTTGAAAATTTGACTTTTTTGGTAGAAAATTAATCTTATTAGCTAAAGGTTTATCTATTCCTGGACAAAAACTTAAGATACCGTGAAAACCGGTGGAATTGCTAGGGAGTTTTTTGTCAGGAATTTAGTAGACACCTTGATTATATTAATATTTCGTTGTTGCTAAAATTATTTTTAAAAAAAGTAATACAAGTAATTTGCGCAAAATATATTTTACAAACATGAATCGCCATGAAAGTTTCTATTTCCTTTATCGTTTGTCTTTATACAAATGGTAATCTTTCTTATTTATTTTCCATAGAACTCTGCGCCGACGTGACATTGGTCGGTGGCGGCGTTTTGGCTAAATTTGATCGGTGGCGGCGCGGCGACTTCAATGTCGGTGTGAGGTACAAAAACTGTCTGTTTTAATTTGTCTTGTGGTTTGTGCGTAGGAAGATTAAAAACCTTATTTATTTCTAGATTTTTAGTGTTTCAATTTTCGAAATTAAAAGCTTTTACTCGGAATTTTCTATTTTAGAGAAAATTTGAAGTTTGAATATTTTATCTGAATTTTACAAATTTTTATAATAAAAATCGGGCCACTCACTTGGAATATCACTTGAAATATATGCAATTAAGAATAACTTCGATTTTATTTTTTTTATTGAAGTTAAACTCATTGCTAACTTTTTCAATTATGAAATAATTTAGTTTGCAATGCTTTTTCAATTTAAAGAATTTAAAAGTGCAGTTTTCAAGACTTTAACAAATAAAAATTAAAAGCGTTTGCATTTTAAAATTTTGTATAAAAAACGTTTTAATTTAATCAAATTTAAATATAAATTAACTAACGATTTTTTAAACGAAACTCTATTTCAACTATTAAAAATTGAACAATAATTCTTTTCACAGGACGTTTGAAAATCTGTTGAAAATTGAAATTTTTATTTTGGAGATTGAACTGAATCAATTCGAAATCGTGAATAGTTAAAGAAATGTGGACGTCCGATTGAAACCTTATAAGCTATTTTTAGTTTAAAATATTATTCGAATTTTGTATCAATCTAAAATATTTCAGTCTTCCCCATTCAATTTGAAATTTTTTAATTAAAAAACAAGAATATGAGTAATTGAAAAATGAGAAAAATAAGTAATTATACATTAAATATTCAAAACTAAATAATTTAAAACTGAATTGTTTGAAATCGAAAGACTTGACGTAAAAATTTAAAAGTGGTAAGTTTTAACTATGAACGTTCTAATTTTAATTGTTCCATTACAAAAAATTAATTTGTACGTGAAAGGGTTGAATTTTGAAGTTAAAATAATATATAAACAATTATTGAGTTCAAACGAATTAAAATTTAAAAAATTCGACTTAAAAAATTTTGATCTATAAAAAAAGGTTTATTTTCACCATTCTTATTTTGAAAGAAAGCGAAGGAACTTTGGTATTTCATTTTTTCCTGCAGGAAAACTCCGTATTTTTCAAATTTGTTTTGATTTTTAAACAAGGATATTTAATTTTTTAATTTTTGTTTAATGGTTATATAAAACTGTTATATTTTAAATATTTTTATCTAGCTGGCATTAAGAAAGTTTTGGTTTGCAATATTTTATGAATTGGAAGAAGGATACTTTTTTGGTTTATATCCTTTTTATTTACTAGGAAGTGATGAAATTTAAGGGTTTTTTTCTGAGTTGGAAGAGTCAATTTTTTCTTTTCAATATTTTTATTCAGCTTAAGGGCTGAATTTTTAAATTCATTTTATTTATTTATTTCAATTTTTTCTGAATTTGAAGAGGGACTTTCTCTTGTTTTTAAAGTTTTTCTCGACTTGGAAGAGACGAAATTTTGGATTTTAATTTTTTTTCTGAATTGGAAGAGGCCATTTTTTCCTTTTAGAATTTTTATTGGTCTGATGGTGGAAATTTTTATTTTTACACATTTTTTTGAGTTAGAAGGAAGAAGATTTTGATTTTCAATTTGTTCTGAATAGGAAAAGTTACATTTCTTACTTAAAAAGTTTCTATTGAGTTTAAAGTAAGGAAATGTTGGTTTTCACCTTTTTTTCTAAATGGGCAGAGAAAAATTTTTTATTTTAACAATTAATATTGAGTTGGGTGGGAGGAAATTTTGGTTTAAAGTTTTTTCTGAATTAGAAGTGGCCATTTTTTTGCTTTAGCATTTTTTTTCGACTAAAGGTGGACATTTTTTTATTTTAAATTTCTTTTCTAACTTCGAACATATTACTTTTTATTTTTAACATTTTCTTTGAGTAAAAAAGGAGAAAATTTCGATTCTCAATTTTTTCGAATTGAAAGAGAACATCTTTTCTTTCTAACATTTTTATTGAGTTGAAGGGTGGATATTTTTATTTTTAACATTTTTTCTGAATTGGAAGAGAGGAACTTTTGGTTATTAATTGGTTTTCTGAATCGGAAGAGGCCAATTTTTTCTTTGTAAAATTTTTATATTAGTTTTAATTTAGAGCATTGAAAATGATAGCGTGGATTTGTATTTTTTTTACTTTTAGTTAAAAGTTCACATTTTAGGTTACAAATACATTTAGTTGGTTGAAAAATAAACTCTTTTGTTGAAAATTATTATTTGTGTTTTGAAGATACATAATTTTAATTAAAAATTCATTTCTTTGGTTAAAAAATAAGCAATTTGATTAAAAACTTGTTTTTTCTTTGGATGAAAAGGAATTTTGTTACCGAAAATTGAAGTATTTTATTGGAAATTCGTTTCTGTTTTGGTTGAACATTGATTTTATTAACTTAAAAATTAATTATTTAAGTTTTAACTGACTATTTATCTTTTTTAGTAAAAACTATCATTTTAGTCGGCAATTACTC
This sequence comes from Druon quercuslanigerum, assembly GCA_010014905.2. Classification (NCBI taxonomy): domain Eukaryota; kingdom Metazoa; phylum Arthropoda; class Insecta; order Hymenoptera; family Cynipidae; genus Druon; species Druon quercuslanigerum. The sequence continues at coordinate 16,971 of JAAAKG020014751.1, read as the reverse complement.
AGTAAAAATGAAAAAGTAATTTTTTTTACTACATATGTAAGCATTCAACGTTCTGTTGAAAATTAATTTATTTTCTAGTTCAAAATTCAACTATTTGTTTTCAAATTTGTCTCCTATGATTGAAAATTCTACTAGTTTGTTAAAATTCATGCATTTTGTTGAAAACTTGTATTTTGGTTAAAATTTAAAGAATTTCAGATAAATATTCGTAATTTTAGTTAAAAATTCATATTTTAGGTTAAAATACATTTAGTTGGTTTGAAGAATAAACTTTTTTGTTGAAAATTATTATTTGTTTTTTGAAGATTCGTAATTTTAATTAAAAATTAATTTCTTTGGTTGAAAAATAAGCTAATTGATTAAAAACTTGTTTTTTCTTTGGATGAAAAGGAATTTTTTTACCGAAAATTGAAGTATTTTATTGGAAATTGGTTTCTTTTTTGGTTGAACATTGATTTTCTTATCTTAAAAGTTAATTATTTAAGTTTTTTTTAGTAAAAAGTCTTTTTTAGTAAAAATTATATCATTTTTTAGACTAAAAGATAAACTCTTTCAGTTGACGATTCATCATTTTAGTTGACAATTACTCAGTGAAGATAAAAATTAATTTATTTTCTAGTTCAAAATTCAACTACATCGTTGAAAAATTGTCTCCTTTGATTGAAAATTTTACTGCTTTGTTAAAATTCATGCATTTTGTTAATAATTTGTATTTTTTGATAGAATTAAATAAAAATTCATCTCTTTGGTTAAAAATGTAAGAATTTCAGTTAAATATTCGTAATATTAGTTGAAAATTCATCTTGTAGGTTACAAATACATTTACTTGGTTAAAAAATAAACTCTTTTGTTGAAAATTATTATTTATTGTTTTAAGATTTATAATTTTGATTAAAAATTCATTTCTTTCGGTGAAAAATAAGCTATTTGGTTGAAAACTTGTTTTTTCTTCGAATGAGGAAGAATTTTGTACCGAAAATTTATCTATTTAATTGAAAATTTGGTTTTCTTTTGGTTGGAAATTGATTTCCTTAACTTAAAACCTAATCTTTTAAGTTTTGGTTAATAATTTGTCTTTTTTAGTACATTTTTTTCATTTTTATTCATTTTTTTTACTAGGTATGTAACTATTGGATTTTCTGTTGAAAGTTGATTTTTTTTTTATTTCAAAATTCAACTATTTCGTTAAAATTCATGCATTTTATTAATAATTTGTATTTTTTGATAGAATTAAATAAAAATTCATCTCTTTGGTTAAAAATTTAAGAATTTCAGTTAAATATTCGTAATATTAGTTGAAAATTCATCGTGTAGGTTACAAATACATTTACTTGGTTAAAAAATAAATTTTTTGTTGAAAATTATTATTTATTGTTTTAAGATTTATAATTTTAATTAAAAATTCATTTCTTTGGGTGAAAAATAAGCTATTTGGTTGAAAACTTGTTTTTTCTTCGAATGAGGAAGAATTTTGTACCGAAAATTTATCTAATTAATTGAAAATTTGGTTTTCTTTTGGTTGGAAATTGATTTCCTTAACTTAAAATCTAATCTTTTAAGTTTTGGTTAATAATTTGTCTTTTTTAGTACATTTTTTTTCATTTTTATTCATTTTTTTACTAAGTATGTAAGTATTGAATTTTCTGTTGAAAATTGATTTTTTTCTAGTTCAAAATTCAACTATTTCGTTAAAATTCATTTATTTGGTTGAAAAATTGTATTTTTCTGGTAGAATTAATTAAAAATTCATCTTTTTGGTTAAAAATGTAAGAATTTCAGTTAAATATTCGTAATATTAGTTAAAATTCATCTTTTAGGTTACAAATACATTTACTTGGTTAAAAAATAAACTCTTTTGTTGAAAATTATTATTTATTGTTTCAGGATTTATAATTTTAATTAAAAATTCATTTCTTTGGGTGAAAAATAAGCTATTTGGTTGAAAACTTGTTTTTTCTTCGAATGAGGAAGAATTTTGTACCGAAAATTTATCTATTTAATTGAAAATTTGGTTTTCTTTTGGTTGGAAATTGATTTCCTTAACTTAAAACCTAATCTTTTAAGTTTTGGTTAATAATTTGTCTTTTTTAGTACATTTTTTTCATTTTTATTCATTTTTTTTTACTAGGTATGTAAGTATTGAATTTTCTGTTGAAAATTGATTTTTTTCTAGTTCAAAATTCAACTATTTCTTTAAAATTCATGTATTTTGTTGAAAAATTGTATTTTTCTGGTAGAATTAATTAAAAATTCATCTTTTTGGTAAAAATTCAAGAATTTCAGTTAAATATTCATAATTTTAGTTGAAAATTTATCTGTTTTGTTTAAAATTTCACTATTCGCGTTGAAGATTCATAATTTTATTTAAAAATTCATTTTATTTTGTAGTTTTTTGCTCTGTTGTGTTAAAGGGTTGTTTCGAATGAACATCACGATTCAAAATAAATGTTTGCGTTTAGCGACAAATATGAATATGTTACTTTTAGTTGACCGGGAACAACCGGGAAATGACCGGGAATTTGAAATCGTCCGACGAGTCGCCGCCTTGACCAGGAAAAAACCTGGAATAGTCCCGGAATTTTTATCCAGGATTCGAGTAGACACCCTGACTTGTTTCTTTAATCACTTTTCTTTTCAACAGATAACTGATGCCGTGGAACTGAATTTGGAAACGTTGAAACCGGAAACCGACCCTATTAATGAATATGTCCCTGAACGTCGCATCCCAATGCGAAATCCGCCAGCATGTATCCAATACTGGGTGGACACAGGAAAACCTCCATGCAAGGCCTACGCTGACGAAAATTATAATTCTGACTCGGGATCTTCTCTCTCCGAATGTGAAGTTTCAGCACCAGTTCCAGCTCCATCTCCTCCTATGAAATACACCCTGCCACATCCACCCCAACCAGCTAATGTTCCACACGAGAATATTCAAGTTCCTTCCGTCATTTCTAGCAGTTCCGTCAATACTCGAGAGTACATATTATCTGCCACGCAATTTACCGCGAAAAAAGTTAATTTAGCTACTATGGAGAGTCTCATGAATTCTAGAAAAGTGCCGGATCTGGTCAATATTGAAGATACCTACGTCGACGTCTGTGGAACAGACGAGCTTCCTAGAATCGCAGAAGAAGCTGATCAGATCAGCGATCCTGGCTGTCTGATCTCACAAAATGTAAAGGGCGTAAATTTTCTATCGAATTGCGAGATAAACGAAATGGAAAGACCGCTAATTCTTGGTGAAACCTTCAACAAAAATCTCGCTGATGAAATTCTTAGAGTTACCGCCGGAAGTTTGAAGATTGGAGATGTGATTCCAAGTCTGCAGCAAATTCGTGATGGTCCGGAGAATTATAATGTCGATGACCTCTATGCGGATAAGATACCTTCGGAAAAGTCGGAGGATTTAATCGAATCTGGGAAAAATATGCGTCCTCCTGCAACTCCGCCACGGAAAATTGTAAATCATGCCCCGATGAGGGATTTGAATCGAAGGAAACTTTTCACGAATACCAGTTCACCGATTGAACTTATGAAGTCATCGAGTCAAGGAGGTTTTTTTGCCTCAAGGCGATTTTCCTCGAATACAAATCTTCATCCTGCATTGGCTGCATTCGACGTAGTTCAGAATCAAAGCGAGACGACTCTTAGAAGGAAGAAGTCACTTTTCAGGCGCAAGAAGTTGCAGAAAATTGCCGAAGCAGGGAAGGAGAAAGAAGGAGAAGACGAGAATGAGGAAGCTAAGGAAAGCAGAGAGGTGCGTTTGAGACGAAAAGCAGTATTAGAATTGGAAAGAGCATCGAAAAGTCTAATTTGGAGACACACGCAGCCTGGAAGTGGAAAGAGGAAAAGCAAGAGAGTTTCGTTTAAAGCCGCTGTCAAGAAAGTGAAGAAGAAAGCCAAGGAGACGAAAATTGCATCAATTAAAGCCGCAGACGATGATGATTTTGTTACAAAAAAGGATCTGAAACTTCGAGAGCTGTTCGTATCTTTAGAAAGATTGCCGTCTACTCTGCTTGAAAAACTCCGCCAGAAAAATAAATCGGAAGTTTCAATTATAGACACTTCGAGGAAAGAACCGTTGGACGTTTCAAAACAGAACTTTAATGGATTTAATTCTTCGGATATTAAAGAATCATTGGAGAAATGTGAAAAGAAAGTCAATAGTTTGGTCGAGTCTGACGAAGATGAGGACGAGACTGAAAATCAGAACTTGAGTAAGAAAGCGAGCTCTTTGAAAAAGAGTTTCATGAAAAAAATCATTTCTCTTTCTTCTGACGAGGAAGATATTTTTAAAGTTGATAAAGAGGAAATTCCGAAACTACAGCTCAATAATCAGGATTCTGGCGACGAAGAATTGAAAGAAAATTTGGTTGCGAATGGCGCAGAAATAGGAGAGAAAAATTCATCACTGCTGAAAAATCAAAAGCAGAATTCTATTGAATCTAAAATTCCGTCTCCTAAATTGAAAAATAAAAAGGATTCTCCTCCTAAATCTACTATGCAAAGTGAGAATAGTGAAGCCGAAACTTCGCCTCTAAAATTAAATTCTAAACCCGAAATTCCCAGAAAATCTATGAAGATCGTTTTCACTCTCTCTTCAGACGAAGACGATGACTTCACAAAAATAATCGAAAAGTCCATCGCTCTGACGAAGTCTGATAAGAAAAAGCTCAGTAAAACTTGCAACGACCTTAAACAAAGTAAAGAAATCGTTTCCAATCACGTTCGAAGTAGTTGTGGACACTTTTCTGGTCAAAAGTTGCACATAAATAAATTTATAACGACTAACAAGGCTGACGAAATTTTCGTCAAGCCTCTATTTGACGCGAGAAGGAAAAAAGTAGTCAGTGACGTAAAGTTAAATAATTTATCTGCTAAGTTTGAGACTAATACTTTGAAAGTTGGTGACAATAATTTGAAAAATGACAACGACAAGAAGGAAATGACAAATAAAGATAGGAATCAGACTGCAAATTCTGATCCTTTTGAAAATATGGATAACAGACGCGTCTCGAGACTTGTGTTAGTTTCTTCAGGAGATTCCAGTGACTCAGATAATAATGCAACCCTATTGAGGAAGAAAAAGAAACGGAAATTCTCTTCCAAGCGACAATCCACCACCAGCTCGAGAAGATCCTGGAAAAATAATCTTCTTAGCTCGACGAAAGTTGCAAGTAAAAAACCCGCGCTGGAAACTTTGGAAGAAGAACATTCAGATTCGAGGGAGAATTCTCAGAAGTTAATTAAAAATAAACTGAGGCCTTCGATAAAGTCAGAGAAGCCAAATTCAGAGAAGAAAAGAATTGGCGAATGTGAAAAGGCTGAAAGAATCGGGCGAAAAAAATCGGTGATTTTTGCAAAGGATTCAGATTCGGATTCAGCATGCGAATTCTTTGACATTCTTCCCAAATCGCAAGTTTCAAGTGAATCGAAACGAGAATCAAAGGATAAAAATCCATGGAAAGTGAAAAATTCGCTGAAAAAGTTACAGGATAATTTTCCTAAATCAAATCTACAGCCTCGGAAGGAAATTGCAAAGCCTCTGAAACGGTTTTCTACGTTTAATAATAAAAGAAAGAAGCCTGGATTTGGCGGGTCAGTTAGTTCGGATAGTGAAGACAGTCAAAGTGACCTCGAATTTACAGAAAGACATCGAGTGAAGAAAATAGGGACTTTTAAAAAAGGTGAGAATGTCATTCGAGTTTTGCATCCAGCAAAAAGAAGCAGGAAGAAGGTGGAAGAAACGACTTACGATTGTTCGATAAATATATTTGCTGACGATCGAAGTCGGGATTCTTCACTGAATATATTTGGATCTTCCAAGGATTCTTCGGAGGATGAAAGTATTTTGAATTTTAACTTCAAGAATCGTGTTCAAAACTCGAAAGGTAATGAAAAGTTCGTGAAAAATGTAGGGCCGGGGATAAAATTGCAAACGTTTAGAACAAAGTCATATTGGGAATCAGATTCGGATTAGTTTAGGTTTTTTTATTATTATATTAAATCGCTTTTGAAGTAATTCGGTAAATAGTGTATATACTGTTGAGTTTTTGAAATGGGTTATTTATTTGATGACAGATAAACTTATGTTTGTTCCTATGAAACACTTTTGAATAAATGCACATATACTTTTCCGATGCATTTTGAAATTGTAGGAAAACTAAGAATGAAGAAAAAATAAGTCTATTATTTAAAATTTACTTCTGTTCATCAAATTTACGTATTGAGATGCCTATTTCTATGATAAACTCAAATTAAAGGGCTCGGATCATACGAAAATTTCGATTTGTTCGAACTTTTTTTGTTGAAAAAGTATGACTTTTTGATAAAAAAAAATACGACTAATTGACTTTATTTTTCACTTTTAATCACAATGAAACTTGTTACATTGAAATTCAAAACTGGAAACCAAAATTTGTTTTTAATTTTGTAAAGCCGTATTCAGTCTTAATTTTTTCAAATTGTTATCCAATTTAATTACAGTCTTCACACTCTTTCCCCTATTTCCCTTTTTCCTCTTAAAAAAAAATAAATAAGGAGGATTGAATTAGTGGAAATCAATAAGAAAATCCAAGTATTTTTGCTTCAAAGTTATTTCTTTTGGGTTAAAGATTCGACTCATGTCTTGAAAGTTTAATTATTTTATTAAAAATGCATCTTATTTGTTAATTCATACTTTTTCGTCGAAAATTTAACTATTTTGTTGAACATTCACCGTTTTGCATACAAAAATTTAATCCTTGGGATTTAAAATTAACTGACTTCTAAAAAATGGCAAATATTGGGTTAAAAATTTTTTGCTTCAAGTCGCAACTGTTTGGTTGTAAATGCAACTGTTTGGTTAAAAAATAATTTCGTTTGATAAAAATTGAACTTTTTGTTTAAAAATTCATTTTTTTTAAATGATCTATTTCTTGAAAATTCAACTTTTCCGGCTTAGAGTTTTACTTTCTTCTAAGAAACTCGTCTTTTTTTTTTAATTTTAAAATTCGATCATTTGGTTGAAATTTGAATTATTTGGTTCAAAAGTCATCTTTTTTGGTAAAAAATTCAACTGATTTGTTGAACATTTGTCTTTCTAAATATAAAATTCCTTCTTATGGATTGAAAATTCATATTTTGTAGTGTTAAGTGTTAAGATAAATTCAACTATTTGGCTTGAAAATCTACATTTACGGGTTAAAAATTCAACTATTTTGTGAAAAAATTATCTTTTTTGTTTGAATATTCATCTTTTTATTTCGAAAATTTAAATATTTAATTAAAAATTCAACTTTTTTGTTAACAGTTCGTCTCTTTTACTTGGCAGTTCAACTATTTTGTTACAGATAGAACTGTTTCCTTGAAAAATTAACTATTTGGTTAAAATTTTTTTTTGAATTCAACTTTTTGATTGAAGATTAATCTTTCGGGTTTAAAAGTCAACTGTTTTATACACTTGGTGTTCAAAATTCCACTTGCTAAAAATATTTCGACTTGAAATTGTAGTAATTTAAAGCGTTAATATTGAATTCAATATTGTATCTATATTTATAATAAGGAAAAGAATGTATTCGTCTATTTTAGTGAAAAATCACTGCTTCTGTAAAAAACGAATTATTTAATATTCAATTACAGCCTTAAATTTAAAGCTTCTTTCATTCGAACATAATCCAAGTTGACAAAATTAACAGTTCCGAAATACCATAAAGTATTATTATTAATAATAATATAATAATAATATAGTGTTTTATTCTGCTTTTTAAAAATTATTTTAAAAATTTGGATGCTTTTATGGACGTTTTCGAAATTTTATACGACTAATACGGCCTTTTTAAAGCCTTCTAGTCGATCCGAGCCTCGAAATTGTAGGGAAACTAAGAATAAATCAAATCTGTGTAAGTTCCAAAATAATGTAGTGTAGAAATTGAATTATTTAATTGGAGTGAACTTTTTTACTGTTTATCTCAGGGAATTTCTCTTCGTTTCTCTACGATTTTATCTAATTGTAAGAGTAATTTTTTGGTTACGGGTTTTTATATAAAACAAAAAGGGAGTATTTTCCGGTGAACAGCTGAACATGTTGCGTCTAGGAATTAATTAAAATTATGAGCGTAAATGAAAAATATACTCAATTCTGTAAGAATTTTTTGATACTCTGTGTAGCAAACTTTTTACTGAAAATTATAAGCAGAGTCATTTAGTGTTCAGGATGTTAGGAAAAGCTTACACTTCTTTTTTTTGTGATAAACGTACCTATGCTATATTTTGAGATTCGTTCGAGAGCATTAAACTTAAATGTATTATGCATAATGATAATATAAGGCTGAGCTTTTAAATAGTTGATAAGAAAAACTGGGTAATTTTATTTCAAAAATTCAAAATTGGCAGAAATTGTATTAAATGAAACCATCGGGTTTCTTTTATTGCTTCTTAAAATTATTTTCGTGACTATAATCGATGATTATTAACTACGATATTTTAGTAAGACAAAATTAACGGATAGTACAAATTTATTTTTACACATATCCTGACAATTTTTGAAATGAAATTATTTTCGGTTGCGAATTTTATTCTCTGCAACAAACATACATCATATGTTTATGTAGCAAAATCTAATTTGTTTTGGAAGAGCGTCGATTGTTTATCTACTTTTATGTACATTTTGTATATTATTAAATTAATCGACGTGAAATAAATTGATCAGAAAGCTTGTAACGAGAAATTAGGTATATATTTTTCTACGTAGTAATTGAACAACCTATTTTTTAAATTTATAAAAATACACCGGTGTGTCAATTGCTTTAGGAATATTTTTTTAAATCTGTAAATTTGTAATATATATCATTAAAACAAATGTTATGAAGTTTAAAATTAATGGTTTTAATTTATAAACCTTTGTCCTGAATTATTAAATAATTAATAAAGTAAATAGGCTTACTTTATTTATATATTTATGTTCTATCGAATAGCTCTTCCGATTACATGTCGACGAGATAGAAATAAGTGGATTTGGTGAGAAACGTATCCTTGGAGAACGACTGTCTTCCACATTACTTTTTGAAATCCAGCTTTTTCGATGTCTTGGATTGGGTTACAGTCTAAGCGGCAATCACCGTATAAAAGAGGCCAGAGGTTCGTCCGGGTTAGTACTGTTTGAATCCATCTTGTAAATGTTCCTTCAGTCTCCGGAATGTGCTCCATGAAAAAATATTTTCCTCCCTAGATATATAAATAAAATTATTGTTCGGGTAATTAAAATTGATCAGATTTATTAAGCACTTACATTTTCAACATCAAATTTCTATTTTAGACAAACATAATTTTTTTGGGAAGTCAACAAAATTCCGAAAAATAATATTTCCGAAATGGTAAAATTCCCGAAAAAGAAAATATATGAAATTTTCGAAATATAAAAATCCCGCATTCGAAAATTCTTAAGCAGCTTAAAATATTTTAATGACTGAAAACTGCCTAATTATAAAATTCCAAAACAGTTTATAATATTATCAAATTTGAAAATTCCCGACAGAAAATTTTCGAATTGGAAAATATTCGAAATGGAAAATTCCAGAATTTAAACAATTATTTTTTTTATAAATTGCATTGATTTATTAAAAATTTAACTTAATATTTTTATCGAAAAAAAAATCATTTATAATTCTTCATGTTTCTAAAATTATTGCTTTAATTTAAAATAACAATAATTGAAAATATATATTTTTTGATGAAATTTCTTTTCAATTATAGTTATTTCAAATTCAAACAGTAATATTTGAAATTGTATAAAATAAAAATGTTTTTTTAATCAAAATATTTATCATTGTATTTTTAATAAATGAATAAAAATTATAAAAAAATATTTGTGTAAATTCGAGAATTATCAAATTATGTATTATAAATTGTCGTGAAATTTATTATTTGTGAATTTTCCAAGTCGGTAATATTATAAACTGGTCGAAAATTTAATTATTCCGGATATTTATAATTCGGAAATTTTATTATTCCGAAACTTTATTCTTCAAAAAATTTTGAATTCTACTATTAAATAGTGACCGATTTTGAATTAAAAACGCTCCAAATCAAACAATTTAGATTATGAAATATTTTGAAAAAGTAAAATATTTCGAATGGGATCATAAGGAATTTAACTTGTATCATTTCTAAATAAAGACGTTTTAAATTTAATAATTTGCAATTTAAATTGTTCGAAATTT
>JAAAKG020014740.1:0-20727 GCA_010014905.2 Druon quercuslanigerum | reverse complement strand
TAATATTTGCATTAATTATTATAATAATTATAATAATTATGATATTAATAGTTGATTAAAGTGTTGTGAATTACTTTACAGTCATCAAGACAACATTGCAATAAAAAAATTGTTGACGTCTTTCGAAAAGAATACTATGTCAATCATTAAAAAAGCCTTATTTTTGATCGCAAAAAGTACAACTTGCAAAGACCTGCCATACAGTAAAACTATGTCAATTTGTAGAGTAAGTTTTAGAGAATACATACGTTTTTGAAATATTCAGAAATGTTCGGCAGATCAAAAATATATCAACAGTGAAAGTAAGTAAAAAAGGTCAAATTTTCAACCTTTAAAAATGCATAACTTTTGAAATATGCACTTTACAAAAAAGTTAGTAGAGACCTTTTCTTCTTAAAATAGGCCATATTTTCTATAAAAAAATTGTTTGGATAGAAAAAACCACTTTTTCATTATTTGTTAAAACAAATGCAATTTAAACAATATTCTACGGATGTTTTGAAAAATTTAGTTGTGAATTCGGATTCAGGGGCTCAAAATACATAAGAATAAAGATTTTCAGCTTTGGCGGTATGAGTGCATACGGGAAGGTACCCAGCCTCCGGACTATATCTATAATTTTTCCGCCTCGATTAAATAATTTCAAAAACATTTAAAATACGTTTAATGTTTTAATTTTCAATAAATTGATAATTTGGAATTAAAAATAGAGGGATAAATTATTTTAAATGAAATTGTTGTAGATACCGTATGGAGTTAAATAGAAAAAATCTATTTGAATTTTCAAACAAAATAATTTATACTGAAATAGATCAAATTTTTTACAAAATCATTTTTAACCACACGATTGCACTAACAACCAAATATTAATTTTTATTGAAATCCTTATACTTTCAACAAAATAGTTACAATTTTCGAGCACAAAAGATAAGTTTTGAACCATAATTTTTTATTTTAAACCCAATAAGATAATTTTCTTATACAAATGATGGAATTTTATTTCAAAGGACAAATTTGCAACAATTGATTTAATTTTTTTACCACAGAAGATAAATTAACAAAATATTGGAATTTTCCACAAAATTATGAAACTTTCACCAAAATAGGGACATTTTTAACCAAATAGCTGAATTTGTAACCTGCAGTGATATATTTTCCACTAACAGATCAATTTTGAACATAATACATTAATTTTGAACAAATTAGTTGAATTTTCAACTAAAAAATATTTATTTCTAACCAGATATGAATTGGTTAAATTTTTAATTAAAAAGTTGATTTTCAACCAAAAAAAAGACAAATGTTTATTGAGTTAAATTCAACTAAAAAAAGACAATTTTTTAAAAAAATATTTTGTTTTTAATAAAAAAAGATGAATTTTCGAACAAATAATTAAATTTTCAGATAATAACTTAATTTTTCCGCAAATAAATTTTCAAATAAATAGTTACATTTTCAAATAAAGATGCTAATCTTTAAAAAATTAAGTTTCAAAAAAGTAGTTCAGCTTTAAATCATGTCTGACACAAATCTGAATTATCAGTGTAAAGAGTGAATATTCAGCAAAACACTTAAAATTTTTACCGAAAAAAGATAATTTTAACAAAAAATCTAAATTGTCCACGAAACTGTTAAACTTTCAATACAACAGTGAAATTTTAATTTAAAACTTTTCTTTTAATTTTAATTTTAAAATGTCAAAAAAAAAAGAGGAAGTTCAGCCCATTTGATTTAATTGAAAAAGTCGAATTCGTACCAAAATATTTAATCTTAATTAATTATCTATCAAATTTTATTATTAAAGAAATAAAAATTGCTCTTTTTTAAAAGAAAAAATCGAAATTTTTTAGAAAACAGTTGGCTTTTAACCGGAAAAGACGAAATTTCAGCAAGAGAGTTGATTTTAAATCAACAAAGACAAGTTTTTAACCAAATAGTTAAATTTGCAAAAAAAAGTAGTAATTTTTGAACTAATAATGGAATAATTACATTTTCAGATATTAAATTAATTGATGACTAAAGCGATTTTCGACAAAATATTAAAATTTTTAACTGAGAATTCAAATGTTTAAAAAGTGAATTTTCAACATAATAGTTGAAATTTCAATCATGCAGTTGAATTTTTAACAAAAAAGATCAATTTCTAATTGAAGCTGTTGAAATTCTAAGCTGAAGACAAAAATTTAAATTTAAATGATTTTTAAATGATTTTTAACCAAATAGTTCAATATTTAACTACAGAGAGTCTTCAACTAAAAATGTTGAGTTTTCTATAAAAAAAATATTTTTTAAATCAAAAATATGTTGAACAAAGAAGCGAAATTTTCGCCAAAAAAAAAGATTACTTTCTAACAAGAAAGTTGAATTTTGGATCACAAAAGATTTTATAACGAAATAGATAACAGTTTTACTCAAGCAGATGAATTTCCAACAGCAAAAATTGATTTTTAACAAGACAGGTCCACCAGCAACCAAAAAGTTAAAGCTGTGAGCAGAAGAGACGAATTTTTATTAAAATATTGGAATTTTTAAGTAAACAGTCAAATTTTTAAGCAAAGAATTTAAATTTTCAACAATAATATTTATTTTAAAACCAGAGAAATTAATTTTTTTTAACACAAAATAAAAAATTGTAATCGAAAGGATGAATTTCAAATGAAACAGTTGAATTTTTGATCAAAAGAGAAGACCTTAATGAAATAGTTGAATTTTCAAAAAAGTAGTTCCACTTTCAATCATGTAGCTGAATTTTCAGAAAAAAGGTTTGTGGAAAATTTGTTTCATTTGTTGTTGATAGTTACTTTTTTAATTGAAAATTTGAATACTCCATGTTTGGTTGAAATATTATTTTTGTTACTTAAAAAATCAACTTTATGGTTAAATAATTTTAATGCATCATAAAATTTATTTTCAAATAATAATAATTTTTTATTATTGGGAAATAATAATTAAAAGAATAATTATAAGTAATGAAGATTTTGAAACGTGTGGAAAAAGAATATGACAGATTTTGGAGACAATTTAAAAAATTTTTCAGTATTTAAAAAAGTGTTAGGTAGATTGAATTTGCAGGGTGGCATAAAAATGAAAAAAAATCTTAAGATCCATGGGAAAATTTTAAATGATTGTTTTGCAATAAATTCTAAAAGACAACTGAAAAAAGATGACAAAAACTTTTTTAATTATTTCCTAAAATTTTCAAAAAGCATGTAATAATTTCTAAGGAAATTTTTGCAATATTACCATATTACATAATTTCATAAAAAATATGAGTAAGTTTAAGAAATATTTAAAAGTTTTAAAAATATTAAAAAAGAAACAAAATTTTTAAAGTTTTTTAAAGAATTTTTTGCAAGGTTTCACGAAAACGAAAGGAATTTTTCTTAGGTTTCCAGGGAAAAATAAAATAATTTTTTATGTCAAAAAATTAATTTGAAGGTTTTTCCAAAATAACTGTTACGGTCTGTTACATGGAGGGGAAGGGGGTCGAAAATAATTTTATGTAATTTTTTGCTGACAGTTCATTGTTTTGTCGAAGATTTAAAATTTTAGTTGAAGATTCATCTCCTTAGTCGAGAATTATAGTATTTTATAAGAAATTCTTTTTTTTGTTTTAAAATTTAAAAATTTGGTTAACATTTAGAGTGTTTATTTGAAAATTAAAGTAGTTGTCAAAAAATTAACTTTTTACTGAAAAATTAGACCCTATAAAACAAACTTATGGGAGTGATATATAAAAAGTATTATTTCATTTGTATTCTGTAGCTAATTATTAAAAGAAATGTTTAGCTTAAACTCGATTCACCTAATTTTGATAATTCGTTGTACATTTACGAAAATGTCGTTTTTCTTATAGGAAATACGTGTTAAACTTAATATGGCTTGAGCCACCACAGAATATCATTTTTTCCAACAAAAATGGATATATTTTTCTGTGGATTTGAACAAATTTCCGGGTGATATGCATGCATATTTCTGTAAATATTAATATAATTTTATTATATAAATCTTTATAATTATTTTCAAAACGTTTCATGAACAACAATTAGGAGTGTGCAACATTTTTGAAAACCCGAACACGATGAGTTGGGTTAAAACGTTTTTTTGGTGACTTCAACGCCACATACTGTTAAAACTTACAGTCCTATAACGTTAACCCTATTAGATAAATTATGGGGAATGATGTCCCAAAATTTTTTTGTTTTAATGAATTTTCACAGAAACTTACCGTTTTCGAGAAAAACAAAATCCAAAAACTTTTTGAGTTTTGGCCATGTTCTGCAAGGGGAGGGATAACAAAAACTCATGGTGTAGGGTTTTTTGCCCCCCCCCCCCAAGAAATTCATGCAAAAAAAATTAATCAGAAAATTTTTTCTGCTAAACGCGTTTTTCCCGATAGATTGACTGTACTAGAACATCTGACTCTTTGTACCCCATCTACTATCGGCGATAAAATTATAGGCATCTGCCTTTGAAGCTTAACAACTCAGCAATAAAAAAAAAGCTAGCGCAATGAACAAGTAGTCATATGAAAGCGAAAAATGTTCTACGTGAATGAGCTTGAAGACGTTTATGTAAAAAAATGTTCGTGCTTTGCAGACTGAAAAATGTAAAAAAAAAGTAAGGACTTTTGGGTACATTAAGGAACAGTAAAGTTTAGAGGATTATTTCTTATACAAGAGGCTATGGAAAAAATTTGAAAAAATTCATAAGTATGAGGAAAACTTTTGAGAACAAATTGCAGTTGAGAAACTTGAGAAATAATAAAAATTTTTGCTTAAAAGTAGAAAATTGTACAACTACATTATCTTCAGTTCTAATAAAGATATTAAAGCGATTCAAACTGCAAACTGTAACGGATATTCTCTGTAATTATTTTTAATCATCTAGAAGGTTGTGCTAGTCTTATTTTTCGCGAAAATTGTGATATTTTTAGACATTTTTTTTGTTGGAAAACAAGTGCCAGAAAGCAGCCCGAACCTTTTTTTTTTACTGCCGACCGCTCGCGCCTTTCTTCGACCCTTGGTTCTGAATCCTTGGGTAGCACCTGGCACGTCCTCTGCATCAAAAAAAATTGTTGGGGCTGCTCTCTGGCACTTGTTTTCAAACAAAAAAAAATGTCTAAAAATATTACGATTTTGTCAAAAAATAAGACTATCACGTCCTTTCAAGTTATTGAAAATAATTACAAAGGCTATCCGTTACAGTTTGCGTTTTGAATCGCTTTAATATCTTTATTGGAACTGAAGATAATATAGTTGTACATTTTTCTACTTTTAGGCAAGAAATTTTATTATTTCTTCAAATTCTGAACTGCAATTTGTTCACACCAGTTTTCCTCATACTCATGAATTTTTTCAAATTTTTTCCATTGCCCCTTGTACAATATATAGTTCTCTAAACTTGACTCTTCTTAAATGTACCCCAAAATCCTTATTTTCTTTTTACACTTTTCAGTCTGCAAAGCACAAATTTTTTTTTACATTAATGTCTTTAAATTCATTCACGTAGAACAATTTTAGCCTTTAAGATTATTTTTTTTATTGCGCTAGCATTTTTTGTGTCTGAGTTGGGTCCAAAAAAAACCTCTAAATTGCGAGTTCTTGACGCTGATTATGATTTTCTTTATGGGTTTTAAAAATAAAAATTGGTTTCTATACGTAAAACACTACTTTTTTGCTATTTATTGTATATTTACATACATTTTTTTAACAATTTATTATTGCTTCTAGCAATTTTATTTCAGAATTGAGACAGAAAATCGCGGTTTTTTCGAAACATTTCCAATTTTTGTCTAATTTTTAATTAAATTAGGGTATTAGGTAATTAATGTTAACAAATATATTTGTTTAAAGAATTTTTTATTTTTGTTAATAATATTCTCTTTGAATAATGCTATTAATTCGAGTTTTTCTGAAATTTTTAACTTTTTTTTTCTTTTTTCTTCTGAAGTAAGTTAATATTGAATTCTATTTAGCAAAAATAATTGTTTAAACAAATAACTACGTTTTATAACTATCTTTATATACATTAATGCTAGATAATTGCGGTTTTTTCTGAAATATTCACCTTTTTTTTACTTTTTACTTAGTGTGGTAATAATTGATTCAACTTAACAAAAATAGTTTTTGAAACAATCTATTATTGTTTATAAATATCTTCTCTTAGATGAGTGCAAGAAATTTTTAGGTTTTTCTAAAATATTCTAATTATGTTTCATCTTTCTGGTTATGAAGAAAAAATAAATAAAGATTAGAGAAAATCATATTTTAAACAATATATTTCATTTTTGTACTTATATTTTTCTGAAATAAAACAGGTATTTAAAATATTCTTCAGATTTTCTATGTGGATTATATTAACTGTAAATTTTGCTTCAAATAGTCACTGAGAGCCTTTTTGTTGAAATAATTATTTTTTTCTAACTAAAAAGTAAAAAATAAGCCTAAAATTTCAGAAAATCCGAAAATTTTTAGCATTTCTCTGAAATAAGGTAGTTATATTATGTTTTTTAACTTTTATTATTTATTTATTACCTTACTAAGGAAAAATTTGGTAAAAAAAGAAAAATTTCAGAAGAATTCGCAACTAGCTAGCTTAATAAAGAAGAAGATAGATAAAAAAAAATAATTGGTTTAAATAATTCTTTTTGCGAAATTGAATTAATTAGTAACTAACTCCAAATGAAAAGTGGACAAATAGTTGAAAATTTCAGAAAAGCCCGTAAATTGATATCATCATTCAAATTCAATATTTCGAAAATTGTAATAATTTTTATAAACAAATTATTTTTGTAACTATAACTAAATAATTTACCTGATTTTATTTAAAAATTGGATAAAAAGTGGAAAATTCTTTTAAAAATTCCAATTTTCCAGAATTTTTCTGAGAGAATATTACTAACAATAATAATAAATTGTTTAAACACTTATTTTTGTTAAGATAAATGAAGTATCACCTTACATAAATTAAAAATTTTACTAAAAGTGAAAAATGTTCAAACAAACGCGATTTTTAATCTGTATTCTAAAAAAAAAATTGCTTCAAACAACAAAAAATTGTTTAAACAAATTATGTAAATATCTAATTATCAGTCTGAAGTAGTATTTTATATATTAGAGACAATTTCCATTTTAAAAATCCGCAAGAAAAGTCATAATTAGCGCTAAAAACTTTTATTTATTAAAAATGTAACTATTTCATTTTCGGTGGAAAATTTTAAGTTAACAATTCCACTGTTTCACTGCAAAATTATCCTTTTCGTTTGTTTATTGAGCTTTTAACTATTTTGTCAAAATTCATCTGATGTAATTGATTTTAACTTTTTTTATTTACATTTAAAACTGTTGTTTCATTTTCTATGACATTTTTTGTTGAGTAACCTTTTTTATGTCAAAGTTAATCTTCTTTTTTTTGGTTGAAGATTGTCCATTATGTTTCCAAACTCATCTCTTGTGTTCAAAATTTTACTATTTTTTAAAAATCGTTGTTTTTTGCTTGAATAATTATTTTCCAAATGAAAATTTAACTATTCCAGTTCAAGATTCTTTATTTTAATACAAAATTCATCTCTTTTGTTAATAATGGATTCTTTTGTTGAAAATTCACCTATTTCGTTGAAAAATAATCTTTTTTGTTAAAAATTCGTCTCTTTTGAAAGAAAATTAATATTGTAGTCTGAAATTGTAACTATTAAGTTTAAAATTGATCTACTTCATGGAAATTCAACAATGTAGATAAAAAGTCTTTTAACAAATGGAAAGAAACAAAATTTTCTAATTGGATCAAATGAATAGTTAATGGCTTGATTACTTTAAGCATTTTTACTTAAATCTTGCACATTTGTTAAATTTAGATATGGGGATTATATTTTTAATAGAGTGTTGACAAAAATTCTGTTTATTTAAAAAAAAATAATATTTGGCTATTCAGAAACAAAATTTTACTAAATCAATGATGATATATTCTAATAAACATTTGTTTACATTTTGAAAATTGTTTACTTCCTACACGGATATGGAAAGTGCGCGGTAATCATCAGTATAAACATAGCACGTTCAGTATAAGCCAGCAACCTAGTTTTTTTCTTGAAATCTTTTATAGCGTGTCTCAATCAAGTCAGGTAAATTTTAATAACCGTGCCCATCTGCCTGGTAAAGTGCAAAATTTTTCAGGATAAATACCAGTAATTTTTTGAAAAACTTCACAATAAAATTTTCGAAATTCTTCGATTCCAAAATGAAGATTTTCGTCGGAACTCTAGTGATTGCAATCGCAATTTTCCTGCTTGATTCTGTTGGTAAGAACGAAAACAATATTTATTATAGTATATATGATGTGAACGAAGAAACCAGATTTATGGTCAAAAATCGATTTTCCGGTTTATATTGATCCTGAATAATGAAGATTTCCCTATCGAATAAAAAAATCCTCATATTCGATCCTTAGGATGCTTTCTTCGTTCCACGTCGCTTATATCCTTATAATTATAAGTTTTTTTTTTAAATATTTGAAGATTTTGTAATATAATCATTTATTTTTCTTAAAAATTATCGTCATTTGCAATCATTCGGAATTAGAGGCCCATGATGAAAATTGTAAATTTTTCAAGTTGTTACAATTTGAACTTGGAGAATACATTTATTTTATTTTTTTTTTAAACCCCACGAAGTTTTACACGTATTTCCCCTAAGAAAGAAATACGTTTTTGCAAATTTATTTAAAAAACCGTCCATTTTAGCTAAATCAAGTTAAAACTCGTCATTTCTGTTCACAAATAGTGATAGAAATATCACCCCTATACGCTACCGTCGGAAATTATGAGATCGATTGACGCAAGCACCATTAAAAATCACTGCTCGCTTTGAACCACGATAACTCGGCGAAAAAAAATGTTAGGGCATTTTTTTAATATAGTTTGAAAGCCTATGAAATTCCACGTCTAGTCTACAGAACGTGACAAGTATTTAAAAAAAAATATTCTAGATTTTCTAAATTTATGTACCTCGACTTCAACTTTAAGCGTGACCTAGGAAAATTGTTGCAAAATTCTAAAAATTATACGGCATAGAGCCTGAAATTTTATCTTTAATTTAAGCCAAATAAACTTTAAAAACCTTAATCGGTTCCCGAGATAAGATTAAAAATGTTCAAGCGTATCTGAGTTGAGTTTTAGTCGACGATCACGGTTCTCGGCCGGTCTGCTGCTCGCCCCCTTCGTTTAGGCAGGACCGAATAGGCCGCGCACAGAGGTGGTGCTTGATTGGGGCTCTCTTATACTTTTGATTCTGCTTATCAGTAATTTTTAGTTAAAATGATCGTAAATTTTTAACATTATTCATTGTTTTTTTTTATTTACAATTATTTCAATTCAGAATTATCCCCATATTAAAGAATAAAAACATGATAAACTGTTTTTTTTTATTTCTTAAAATTTTTATCCACCAGAATATTATAAAAATTTAGATATATTATTACGGGAGTAAACTATTTTTCAAACGAATTAAGCAGATAAATTCTAAATCAATTATTTATATTAAAAGTGAATAGTAATGGAATTTCCAAAATAAATTAAATAAAAAACAGTGCGTAAAGGTAATGAAAATTAAATTTTTAATTTCTAATAAGTAGTTTATTATTTTCCTTTGCACAAACAACTCGCTCATTATTTAATTTTTCTATGATCAAAATTACAATCAAATACCACCTCTGTGTGTGGCCTATTCGGTCCTACCTCAATGAAGGAGGCGAGCAGCAGACCGGCCGAGAACCGTGATAGTCGACTAGAACTCAACTCAGATACGATTGAACATTTTTAATCGTATCTCGGGAACCGATAAAAATTTGTTAAGTTTCTTTGGCTTAAATTAAAGATAAAATTTCAAGCTCTATCTCGTATAACTTTCAGATTTTTGCAACCATTTTCCTATGTCATGCTAAAAGTTGAAGTCGAGGTACAAAATTTTAGAAAATATAGAACATTTTAAAAACTTATCACGTGCTGTATTCTCTTTAGCAGATCAAAAAAATCTGTTTGACATTACTAGATGTGGAATTTCATAAGCTTTCCAACTGTTTTTTTTTTTAATACCCTATCATTTTTTTCGCTGAGTTATCGTGGTTTAAAGTCAGCAGTGATTTTTGATAGTGCTTGCGTCAATCGATCTCATAATTTCCGACGACAGTGTACCTCTGTTGTATATATAGGGTCTCAAACAAACCCCATACGTTAAAAAATCGGATTTGCGAGTTTTTGGCACTAATTTTTTTTTTGCAAATTGCTTCTACTGCATAACATACCACTTCATACTGATAATTCGATGCTTAAATTAATTGTTGAAACAATTTATTATTGTTTTTAGCATTTTTATCCGAGAATAGTGTTATAAAGGCACGATTTTTTCCAAAGTTTTCCACTTTCTACCCAATTTTTAATTACATTAAGATGAAATTTAAACAATTCTAAAAAAATTAACTGTTCAGACATTTATTATTATTGTTATTAATATTCTCTTATAGTAATTCCAGAAAACTGCAGTTTTTTCAAGAAATTTTCGCTTTACGCGTCCAATTTTGAAATAAAGTGAAATAAATAATAAATTAAATTTAACCGAGTTAATTCTAAAAATAATTTATTATTATTTTCAATAACATTTAATTTGAATAATGCTAGAAAGCTGCGTTTTTTATTCAATTTTCAACTATTTGTCTACTGTTTACTTGGAGTGAACATTCAAATGAGCAAAAGTATTATTTAAATAAATTATTATTATTTTCAATCACTATCTTCTTCTTTATTAATGCTAAAGAGTTGTGGTTTCTTCTGAAATTTTTAACTTTTTACCTACTTTTTTTTATTTAGTGACGCAATAAATAATGCGAAAGAAGGAACTTAGTTGTTTCAACAATTTATGAATGTATATAATTATCTTCTTTTAGATCATTTTTGGAGTGCTTCGGGGTTTTCTATAATATTGAATTTTTTGCCTTCTTTCTACTACCAGTATCATAATAATGAATTAAATATCTTGTACATTTTCGCAACAGTGAAGAAATAGATATTAATGAGAAGTTATACACATTTTCTATTGAAGTATCTCGTAATCAATTCTTAATTCTTTTTTCTGGGAGAAAATGCAAGAAAGAATTGGCTATTTTGAACTTAATTGCATTCCTTTGGTATAATTTGTACATTTTTGACAAAAAAGTAAATGTTTTGATAAAAAATTGCAGTTTTAGAAAGGTTGTATATCATTGTAAAATTTGTTTTCGCCAGGATCAATATTATTTAAATTGGAATTTAAACCAAAAAAATCTCATTTTTTAACATTAGTAAGAATGCTAAGAATTTTGTAAAAGAATTTCCAAATATTTTGGGCGATTGTCGAATTGAAAGTGGGCCCTCTAAACTTAAAATCCTGTAAAAGAAGAAATTTCTCTTGACGTGTTCACGCTCAGTTTTTCTTTTTGTATATTATTGATTCGGAATTTAATGTTTCCCGCGCGCTGTAGCGCGGATTTAATTTTAATAGTACTAAAACGATATTTAAATTTAATTCATATGTAAAGAATACTGTTTTTTTGAACGGCAAGTCAGCAACTAGAGTAGCTATAAAAGAAAGTGAGTTAAATAAGATTGTAGCAGAAACGGAGGCAAGAAATTCCCCACGCAAGCTGTGCAAGAAGTCTATTCAAAGGATCAACAAAAATCATAAGACGGACAAAATTCCGGTGGAAAATGAAAATTAATATGAATATGAAAAATATATGTCATCTTCCTGAATGAAAATTGAAAATTAATTGAACAAGTGCAGCCGAAGAACTTAATTTCCAAAATTTTCTGAATTGCAAAAGAAGAAGTAGGCAGAGGACATACATGACCTGGGGACTTTAATGTAGAACTCAATTAAAAGCATTTTTATTTAAAAATATTCAGTTCATACAGCAGCCAACAGACGCTGATCTAGCCAATTTATCACAGTAGCCAGATCAGTTTTTAGAGTGAAATTATTGAATTTATATGAATAAGAATGTTATATTTCATTTTTTCGATTAATGTCCACAATTTATTGCGTTTTACTATAAAATCTTGTACCTTTTATTCAAAGTAAACTAAAAATTATATTAATTTAAACAAAACAAATTTATTGACAAAGTTAATCTCGATTCATATTATTTTTTAACCAACTTTATCGTCCATTTAAATCGCCATTCTTTTTTTATTTCAATTAAACCGAAAAATTAAATTTAGCTTATCTTTTTTGGTTCATAAAAAAGTGATTTTAATCAATATACATCACATTAGAAGCTTAAATGAAAAAAGAAATTTTATTTTTGAATTAGTTCGTTTTCCTGCGTTAGTTATAGCACTAAAAGAATTCAAAAATAATATACTCAATACATTCTTTCACCTGATTCGAAACTAACAACTTGTTTTAATCCAACGTGAAGATTAATTAAAAAGAATAATTAATTTGAATATATATCAATATATCCGTAATATATTCCTTGCTCTCATTAAAATTATTACGCTACATTTGTTTGACAAATTATTGTTTATAAAACAGAATACAAAAAAAGATTTCTGAAATTTATGATGTATGATCAAAGCCCATATTTTATGATAAGAAGTTTTTTTTCACATTTGATTATCAATTATATAATTATATAATTATTTATATATAACTATTAATTATTTTGATAATTATCAACTTTCGAAGCTGAATTTAAAAATGTTGACAATTTAATTTTTTCCGGCAAAAACACTGAAAAATAATTCAAATTTAAAAAATCTATACCTTTTTTAAATTAGATTCTTTTTGAAATCCTAATTTTTTGTGTCAAACGCTAATAAGGTCTAAAATTGCTTAAAGTTGTAAATCTATTTTGAAATGTAACTTTTTTCGTATTAAAAATATAAATTTCTAACGAAAAACACTAAAGATATTCGAAAATTCTTAACAGATTCTAAACCTTGTTTCTATTGTGATTTTTTTTAATCCAAATTTTGTTTGTAAAACGCTAAAATAACCTAAAATTTTCGATACATGTAAATCTTTTTTGAAATCCAATTGTCTTTTGCATTAAAAAAATAAGCTTCCAATAAAAATCACTAAACAGAATCCAAAACTCTTAAAAGATACTAAGCCCTGTTCAAAATATTATGATTATTTTTTAAATTAAATTTTTGGTGTAAAACTCTAACAAAACTGAAAATTTTCAAATCTTGTGAATCTTCATTTAAACCTATTTATCTTTTGTATTGAAAGTATCAATTTCCAACGAAAACACCAAACATAATCCAAAATTGTTAAAAGATTATAAATCATATTAAAAAAATTAATGAACCAAACAATATTGTCTCTATATATTACATTTTTGTTGAAATTTATTCACAAAATGTGTACTAAATGTTATTTTATTGTTTGTACATAATATCTTAACAAAATGATACAACCATAATTTTTTAAAAATAAGTTAAATCCTCAAACAGAGAAGATTAATTTTTAGACAAATAGCAGCCTTTTTATCCAACAAAGATGAAATTTGTACTAAAACATATGAATTTTTAAATGGAAAAGACAAATAAAAAAATTTAATTTGCCTCTGAAAAAGATTCACAGGCCAACATGGTTTCGTTGTTGGAAATTAGAGGGTCATTTCCGAAGTAATTTTTTTAAATAGAATGCGAATCCGGGATCAGAATTGGCCTATCACGTCAGGATTTTAAGATATTTGAGGTTATGTACCCAAAAATGGCGTTTTTGGCTACTTTTGAGGTTATGTACAGAAGACACAACATTTTTTTGGATTTTTTCTTTAGTTGTATCATATAGTACTGCTCTTTCTCTTTGATTTGACAGTCATATAGTTCAATTACCATTTTTCTTTACCAAGATATGACAATTTGAAATTACGAGATATGTCCCATTACGTCTTGAGTATTTGCTTTAAATACTTTGAGGCAGACATTTTTTACTGGGTGTCAACATAAAATAATAGATAGCAGAAACTGAAAACATGTTTCAATATTGTTAATGTTTTTTCAAAATTTTTATATGTCATTTTAAATCTTTCATCTTGTATTTGAAAATTTTAATATCTCAACTTCAAATTCGTAATCGACAACCTCAAAGTATTTAAAGCAAGTGCTCAAGACATAATGGGACATATCTCGTACTTTCAAATTGGCGTAACTTGGTAAAAAAAATGGAAATTGAACTTTGCGACTCTCAAATTAAAAAGAAAAAGCAGTACTATATGATACATCTAAAGAAAAAATCTTTAAAAATTTCGTGTCTTCTGTACATAACCTCAAAAGTTCGAGGGAAACGATACCAACTCTACCAAGCCTAATTTTTCGTAATTTCCAATTGGCGTAACTTGGTAAAGAAAAATGGCAATTGACCTTTGTGACTCTTAAATTTAAAAAAAAGAGCAGTACTATATGATACAACTAAATAAAAAATCTCAAAAAATTTTGTGTCTTCTGTACATAACCTCAAAAGTTCGAGGGAAACGATACCAAATCTACCAAGACTAATTTTTCGTAATTTCAAATTGACATAACTTGGTAACGAAAAATGGTAATTAAACTTTGCGACTCTCAAATTAAAGAAAAAGAGCAGTACTACTTGATACAACTAAAGAAAAATTCCCAAAAAATTTTGTGTCTTCTGTACATAACCTCAAAAGTAGGCAAAAACGCCATTTTTTGGGTACATAACCTCAAATATATTAAAATCCTAATGTGATTGACCAATTTTGACCCCCCTTTCGGATTCTACGTAAAAAATTACTTGAGAAATGACCCTCCACTTTCCAACAACTAACATGCCCCCATTATTTGCAGGCCTGTGTTATGTTTTTACTTTTTCAACATCAAAATATAAGTTTTAAAGAAGAATAGCATTTGTAATAAAAAAAAGGATTACTTGTTTTAATTGTTAAATTTTTATACATCAAAAACACAGATTATAAAAAAAATAGTTGAATTTTCATCGAAAAAAGATTTCAGTTTGACTTTTCAGCATAAAAATATGAGTTTTAAATGACAAAGAAATTTTCTATGAGAATAGTTCAATATTTTACCAAAAAATATGAATTTTCGACAAAAAAAGGCGAACATCTGTTGAAACTCGCGCTACGCGCTCGGACCTAATAGCACTTCACGTTTCGCGCTCAGATATTTATTCTTTGCATTTGGAATTTTTAAATAAAATCTTATCAAAAATATCTCTTTTAGATCGCATTATTTATTCGCTTCTTCATATTCTGAAGCTCAATTTTTGACAGATATTTGTAAATGTATATATTCTGTACCACCTTAAAATGAATAAAAAACTACAATCCTTTTTTAGACATTTTTCTCTATCTCGCATTTTTATGCTAAGAATAAGATTTTGGTTTTTATATTATTTTTCATAGATAAAGCAAAATATCCCACAAGTCTTTTTGATTTTTTACGTACCTCACGTCTTTTGGCGTAATATTGAAATTTTCGATTTTCTGCATGTTACATACGATAAATAAAAACAAAGTTATAAGCCCTATTGTAAAATGGTTAAAATACATTTTGTAGGGTACCATATACTTGCAACGAAAATTAGTCTCGCTAGAGTTGGTATCGTTTCCCTCGAACTTTTGAGGTTATGTACAGAAGACACCAAATTTTTTGGGATTTTTTCTTTAGTTGTATCATATAGTACTGTTCTTTCTCTTTAATTTGAGGGTCGCAGAGTTCAATTACCAAATTTCTTTACCAAGTTGCGCCAATTTGAAATTACGAAAAATTAGTGTTGGTAGAGTTGGTATCGTTTCCCTCGAACTTTTGAGGTTATGAACAGAAGAAACAAAATTTTTTAAGATTTTTTATTTAGCTGTATCATATAGTACTGCTCTTTCTATTTAATTTGAGGGTCGCAGAGTTCAATTAACATTTTTCTTTACCAAGTTACGCCAATTTGAAATTACGAAAAATTAGTCTTGGTACAGTTGGTTTTGTTTCCCTCGAACTTTTGAGGTTATGTACAGAAAACACGAAATTTTAAAGGATTTTTTCTTTAGTTGTATAATGTATAACTGCTCTTTCTCTTTAATTTAAGAGTCGCAGAGTTTATTTACCATTTTTCTTTACCAAGTTACGCCAATTTGAAATTACGAAAAATTAGTCTTGGTAGAGTTGGTTTCGTTTCCCTCGAACTCACGGCAAAAACAATCGACGAGTTTCGTACACCAACTACGAGCGAGATTTTTCGTATCCTGCATTGTTTGACTACAAAATGCATTTTTGCATTTTAATTATTTTTTGTGCAATCGAAATTTGAATTTTCGATTTTTAAGGAAAATCCAAAAAGTTGTTATGATATCTTTCAGGGCTTTCAAAAAGCAATGTTTATCTTCTCTGGCTGGTTATCGAATAGTTAAATGCTCGGAAAAAATTTAGCTTTTGAACAAGAATAATTTTTTACAAAAAAATCCGAACTACAAAGAAAATATATTTACTTTCACACAAGTAGTTTAATTTTAAAAACATGAGAAATTTTAGCCAAATTGTTGAATCATAAAATAGAAAAGATACATTTTAAATTTTAAATATAAATAAATAAAAATTCAGTTGAAAAAATGGATTAAAAAATATTTTGAAAAAATAGTTGAATTTTACAGCAAAGAAATTAATTTTCAACTTAAAAGATGAATTTTCCAAAAATAATATTAGTTCTCTACCAAAAGAGAAACTGATCATAAAACAGATACATTTTGTAATTAAGAGAAAGCAATATTATACAAATATTACACAAATTAAGTTTTTAACTAGGTATATTAACTTTCAAGCAAAGAGATGACGTTTCAAATAAATTTTCTAACAAAAAAGAGATATTTCAACAAAACAGAAAAAATTTTAAGATAAGCAATGAATTTTCTACTGAAATCAATTTTAATTTCAAATTAAAATAGAAAAGAAAAGAAATGAAAAAAAATAATTAATTAAAGAATTAAAAGAAAATAGGTGCATGTCTAACCAAAAAGAAAAATTTTAGCGACAAAGGATGAATTTTCTACCAAAATACCTTAATGTTCAACACAAACAAAAACAAATTTTCAAACAAAAAATGAAATTTTATCGAAATTACCTGTTATTATCTCAATTACAAATTAATTATTTGGATGCCTAAATTACTACGAGTTAACTGAAATACAAGTGGATTAGCTTTAATTTAAAAAAAATTCACATCGAATAAGATTTTTGAGAAAAATTAAAAAGAAAAAAATTATTTTTCAGCTGATAAGGCTATGAACCTAATCAGTAATGGGCATTGTTTAGGTCTACAGTCACGCAAAAATTTCGTTTCTTTAATTTAGTAAATTGCATATTTCTTTAATGCTACGTAAATTAAGAGAAATGTATGAATTGAAATTTTTAGTTAAAAAAAAAAGTTTAGATAATTTCGAATTAAGTTTTTAAACTATCACAAAGTCAAAATACAAAAATTAAGATTAAGTTTATATTTTTACAAAGATTTATTAGTATTTGACATTTTCAAATATACCATAAACGGGTCAACAGGATATGCAATTTTTTTCTCATAATCACGGAAGGTTTGTAGACAAGCTTAGAGCAAATCTAGAGCAAAGTGATAAGAAACTCTCATAAATGCTTTGCCATGACATTATTTTTTTCACTGCTACTTTCAAATTTTAAACAACATTTTTTTCCCACATATTTCGTACGTGATCTTTCTTTATTAAACTAAATTTTTTCAAAATAAATATTTCGGTGTGCATTTACAGCACATTTAATGTTTAGAATAGCTTCCTAACTCAAATGATGATATTTTAATTCAAGAGACAAATTTTCAACAAAAGAGTCGCATTTTTGACCAAAAATCAATAAACTAATAGAATTTTCTACGAAATTATTAAACTTTTACAAAATAGTGGACTTTTGAATCCATTAGCTGAATTTTTAGCCTTCAGCGATAAACTTTCTACCAAAAGATGAATTTTAAACATAATATATGAATTAGGAACAAAA
Organism: Druon quercuslanigerum; assembly: GCA_010014905.2. Lineage (NCBI taxonomy): Eukaryota > Metazoa > Arthropoda > Insecta > Hymenoptera > Cynipidae > Druon > Druon quercuslanigerum. The sequence goes on along the minus strand of JAAAKG020014740.1, from coordinate 2,693 downwards.
TAGTTAAACTTTCAACTAAAAAAAATATATTTTTCACCAGAAATGAAAGGGTTAAATTTTTCGTTAAAAAAATTATCTAAGAAAGACGAATGTACCGTCAGTTGAATTCAACTAATAAATACTGTAATATTTGATTTTTAGATAAGAAAAGATGGGTTTTCGAACAATTAATTAAATTTTATACTAAAACTTGTAATAATTTAACCTACAATGGAGTAGTTAAATTTTCAGATAATAAATTATTTTTTACGCAAAGAAATTTTCAACCAAAGATGCAAATCTTTAAAAAATGAAGTTCAAACAAAGTAGTTTAACTTTCAATCAGTTAGTTTTTAGATTTTAAACCAAACAGTTGCTGAAATTGTTAAATTTGCAAGCAAAAAAGTTAGATTTTCTACCAAAAAAGATTAATTTTCTGACACAACAGGTGAAATATCAATGCAAAGGATGAATTTTTAAAAAAGCAGTTAAATTTTTGACCAAAAAGTATAATTTCAACAAAAAATCTACATTTTCCACGCAACTATTAAGCTTTTAACACAATAGTGGAATTTTAAACAAAATAATTATATTTGCAAATAAAAAACACGTTTTTAACAATGAATGTTTTGGTTACATTTTCAGTTAGAAAAATGTCTTTTTAATAAAAAAAGTACAAGTTTAGCCAGTTTGATTCAACTAAAAATTCGATTTTTTAAGAAGGTAGTTACTTTTTTAAGTTAAAAATCAAACTTTTTAGAAAAAATTATTTTAAACCGGCTTTTAAACCGAGAAAGACGAATTTTCAACAAGAAAATTTGTGTTCAATCAAGGAAGTTGAGTTTTTAACAAAATAGTTGAATTTGCAATTAAAAATCTTAATTTTTTAACGAATAATGGAATAACTACATTTTCAGATATTAAATTAATAATTGTTGACTAAAGAAATTTTCGACAAAATTCAAAACTTTCAGCTAAAGATTCAAAAATTTAAAAAATGAATTTTCAACATAATTGAGACACCGGATGCAAAAAGGAAATATAGAATTATTTTGCTGGAGTGGAGAGGCCCCTAAGCTCCTGAACATGAAGTCTTGAATTTTTTTTTTTTTTACTTCTTATAAGGGGGGCTGCTCTACCAATAACCTTCTTACCTTCGTCTATGCGTCTATCTAACTCCTCATCTTTCTTACCGTCCCTAGTAAATAAGCTTTTAATTTTTAAAATACATATCCTGAGTGAAAATTTAATTTCGCATCTTTTTCTTTGCATAAAAAAAGTGTTAGCTTTTTTATTTTTCGAATTATTTACGAAAAACTTTTTTTTATCTCTGATCAAAATATTTTAATTTTTTTCACTTCAACTCGCACCGAAATGGAAAGTTTGCAATATTTTGTAATAAAACTAATCAGAAATATAAATTGTCATATTCTGCGACTGATGGCATTAGCAAAACATCAAAATGTTTATTTAAAAAATTGTAAATAATTTTTTTCGAAGACGGTGCATATTTCGTGCACAAACAACTTCTAGTGTTTCGGGAGTCGAGCGAATTTTAAGCAAGCGAAAACTGTCAGCAAAAAAGTTGTTCAGAAAGGTTCAAGGAAGTTTTCTGAAAAGTTTCAGATCAATTGTAATAGTAGTTAACAAACTGTTGATGTTTTAATTTGCTGGCGCGATGGATTTGCTTCCGCGCAAACTACGCCCAGGCCAGTAAGCCGCTACCCCAGCGTTAGGTGCAACTGTGACTCACAGCCCGTCCAAATTTTGTAATTAAAATACGAGGAATATGGAAAATCATCGTTTATCATAAATAGATCTTCTCTGATAAAAATATTTTAGTTTTGCCACTTCTAGCAGCATGAACTTCATAAAAGTCTTAAAAATAAAGAATTTCTTTATATTTATTTTTCCTTGTATTCGGCGTGTCCTTCGTCTGACCTCTATTTGTAAATATATAGTTATATATTCTTTTTGGTTGTTTCTTTAACAAAACTAAATACATCAGTTTAGTTCAGTCTCTTCCGATTAGCAGAGCAGATTATAATGAGTAGCAAAACAAAATTCGTTATAGTGATATTTTACAATTAAGAAATGGAAAATAATTTGAAACCAACGAATGGTCGAAAACGAACGAAGCATGAAAGTTTATGGGAAAGAAATGTTCTTAAATGTAACAGAAATGCGATATGTAATAATAAATTAGTCAATTAATTATTGCTTGAAATACTTGAAAAATGTCTTGAAAATTTTTTAAAATATATTTTTAAGTATCGCAGTAATGTTTATGATGACATTAATAAATAGATGAATTATTATTGTGTAGGGGAAAAAATGTGAATCATAGAAAAAAGAATTATTTGATAAATATTCTATTTTTGTTCCAACTATTTTTGAAAGCGTTTCTTACAAAATCGAAAAAATAAAACAATGCCATTTTGTCAAATATGTTTAGAAATTATAACAAAAACACTTAAAAATACCAAGAACTGTAGCAGTCTAAATATCATTTTCAAATTTTAGATTTTCTGTGTGCAAATTAAATTTTTGTATTTTATATTAGGAATATCTTAGTGAAATAAAAATTGTTAGAGAAAGAAAGAAACTTGAATTTTATGAATTAGAATATTATATTAGTTCTTGGACAAATCTATCGTAAGAAAAATATATTAGAAACACGTGAAAAGTAGATTCTTGACCGCAAAGTAGGCAAA
>JAAAKG020014729.1:0-20728 GCA_010014905.2 Druon quercuslanigerum | reverse complement strand
TATGTGCAATATGGGAAGGATGAATTTTTAAATAAAGTAAGTATTCTGCAATTGAAATAGATAAGATAATTTTTCAACCAACTTTTAAATAGATGCATTTTTAGTCAATAAAATTATTGTTCAACCAAAGAGTTAAAATTTTAAATAGAATAATGAAGTATTAGATTATAAAAGTTGAATTTTCAGTTTCAAAGTAATAAATTTCAACCAAAAAATTTTTTTTAAATAGTTACTTTTTTAGAAAAAGTGATGACTTTCAACTGAAATGATGGCATATGTAAATTGAACAGATCAATTTTAAATAAAAAAGATGAAATTTTAACATTTTCAACATTTTTAACATTTTCGAAAACAATATATAAATTTCCCACTAAAGCGAACAGTTTTTCAACCAAATAGTTTCATTTTGAACGAAAAAAGATCAATTTTCAACCTTAAATGGAAAGTTAAATTTCCAGTTAAAAAAATTAATTTTTAACTGAACTGATGAAATTTCAACTATAATTCTGACTCTCTAACACGGATAAATTAACTTCATGCCAAAAAGATAAATTTGTTACTAAAAAATACAAATCATCAATTAAAAAGTTAAATAGTTACATTTACAGTTTATGAATTTAATATTCAACCAAAGAATTAAATTTTAAATTAAAATAATGGAATATTCAATTCGAATAGTTACATTTTTAGTTTTACAAAAATTAATTGCAAAAAAAAACATAATTAAAAAAAACTTACATTTTCAAAGAAAGTTATGAATTGTTATCTTGAATTTTAAGTCTTTAAACTATAATATTTGAATTTTAAGCCAAAAATATGGATTTTCTACTAAAATAGTGAATCTTCATTTCGAATGTTCAAATTTTCAACAAAAGTAATACATTTTAAACAAGAAGTTGAACTTCAAACAAACAAGAATAAAATAAGGTAATTTGAAACCAAAAAATTGTTAGGAAACTGCGGTGTAAATGCATACAATGTAAAGATTCACATTATTACTACAAATATTACCCGATATTCATTAACCTATTTTTTCAATATATAGATAAATATTTTTAATTGCAATTAAATTAATTAATAATTTTATAATGTGCGTTTTGATAAAAGTTCGAAAAAAATCACTTTTTTGAGTAAATATATAATAAGTAAATTTACATTTATTAAACAAAACTGTAACTTGTAAACAAACTACCTGCATTTTGTTAATTTTTATAAACAAATTATTGCATATAACTTTTAATTTTTAATGACAAAGAAGCACTTTATTTTTATATAAAGAACAAGAATTGTACACATTGTAATTCTATGAATTAACATTTGACATTTTTATTAAAAAATTAACCTATTTGGTACCAATATGCATAGAAAATTTGTTTTTGGTGTGAAATTAGGATAAAGTTCCGGATAGCGTAAACCGCTTATTCTTTTAAAGCTCCGTATACTTATGTAATGTAGAGCGCTGATTACAAAATTATAGTAAAAATTTTCTTTACATTTTTCTAACAAAGTCTATGTAAGTAATACATTTGAATTTTGAATTTGCAGCAGTTAACAGTTATATGCATTAATTTGTTTATAACAATAAAAAAGTAGGATATTTATTTAGAAGTTACAGTTTTGTTCAACAAAAGTAAATTGAATAATTTCATACCTTTTTGAAAAAATATTAATAAATGGGGCTAATTGAATATCGCAAATATAGCCGTTTGCAACTTTTAAGTTAAATAACAAATGATTAAATAAAAAATTAAAAAAACTTGCATCCGTACGTTTAAGCACGATTCATCACGAGTATTAAAAAAAAGCTCTGATCCGTTCAGGATTGAGGAGTCGGCTGATTTTTGTCCCGAAAAAGAGTTTTATTTTCAATGTGCGCCGATTTTACGGACATTAGTGTTACCTGCTGTGCTACTGTCTTGACATGATACTAATAAATAAAACCATTTAATTAATTTTGCAGAATCATTATCATCAGCTCCTCACATTCGTCGTAAGCGAATGGATGATAATCAAATTCGACGTTTATACTTCCCACATGATGAGGTTAATATAGAGAAGCCCGGCAAAGTCGAAATCGTGAACGGCGGTCATATTCATCCTGGTTTTTTAATACACCGTTATTTTGTCATAACCCGCCCTCAATATGTACAAGGACCTTTTTATATCAGATTGCATATGGGAGATGAGAGAGAATACCCAGAAGGCTTTGCCTCTCCGTTCATAGACACTAATTTAGATGTTGCAGTAGTCAAAGTTACTAAAGGTATCCGAATTTTTAATCCTAAACAAAAAGCTTTTAAAGAGGCAAGATATACACGCGCAGCTATCATATATGCCCTTGAGATTGTACATGACTATTTGAACTATCACGACCTCAAGATGCAAGTAATAGGACCATCGGAAATCCAAGCGGGTGAGTTCGGTTACGCTTCATCTATTTTCTAGATGACAATCATGGTACCATACACATCAGCAAAATTCATGATCGGTTAAATAATTTCATTATTAAACAATAATATAATGAAAAAATGCATTATTTGGGCATCTGTTGATAGAAAAAATATATTTTTTTCAATTTTAGTCCATACAGATTAAGATTCTCATTACTTTCATTCTCTAAATAAGGCTGCAGCTTCAGGGTCGAGTAGGATGACCTTCTTCTTCCACTTTTGTCTAAGATATACTATTTTTGGCTGAGTGGAAATGAATATATTACGATCAAGATCTGTATTAGTCGCATCTCTGCTATATTTTTGTGTGGTCAATTTTTGGATATGCTTAAAGGTTTTATTAGCTGCTTCTAGAGCTTCTTTTCTTAATTGTGTAATAGGAAAACAAAATGATTCGATAATTTTGGCAGCGTGAAGAAGGATTTTGTGAACTGTTGTTGGGTTATAATACCAACTGTAGAAAGTAATGTAAAGCTTCACTGTTTTTCCGCAATAGTGTTCAAATTTAACAGTATCAATCATATCTACAGCAGCCATTGCTTGCAAAATCATGCTGAAATTATGAATCAACTGTTTGCTAACACTATTAATTTCAGAAGTCAATTGAGGATCTCGGGAAAATCTCCTTGAAGTATTTCCCGTGTCTGAAATTCCCTAGTCATGCTGGAGAATATCTACGATGAGTCCCATTTTCTCGAGAAATTCTTATTGAATTCTTTTTTTTTTTAGTTTTTACCTGCTGTTTCTCACTTTCCGTTTTCGCTTGCCATTTGTAAAAGCCTAGATGATAGCCTGTATGCAGAAAACATTTCATCATGCCAATCCACGCATAAAACTTTACAAGACCGAATTGGAAATTCTCTGTGTTCTCTGGTCTATCTACAAGGTTCTGCAAGTGGTTGATATGTTATTTGTTTGACAAACTTATGGGTGACAGTTATTGTGCAACGACCTATTGGGAAAATTGACTTTTGTTGGAATCAGTGTCATGATTTTCTTTTTTATCAAATCTACTTCTAACATCGTATGTTTCTTTGTCTCTGGTGCTTGCTCCTATTTAATTAATGAACAAGTTGTATGCATGCGCATTAGTACCATTGACATGATGAATATACCTAAATCAAATTTTTCTTCTTGACTAAATTTCTGATTATACCGATGCCGATCAGATGCGCCATGAAACCATATTTTAAAAGGCATTTTATTGCAACGTTCTTTTGTTTTGCCAAATCAAGCGGCAAAATATTCAAAATTCCTAACATACACCTAAGTCTGTGATCACACAATTTTTGTAAAACTACACCAAAAACAGTCTCCGTTATTTCTATGCTACCTTCAGCATAAAGACATTCTTTCTTAGCGTTTTCCAGATTCGCATAGAGAGGAAAAATATCTGCACATCGTAACCTTAATTGAATTCGGATAGTCTCGTTCTGGTGCTTCGTAAGTTTTGTTTATTCAGCTAAGGCGATAGCTTCTTCTAAAGTAAAAGGTATCACCTTTTCATTCGTGATTCCTTCCATATCTATAGCACTTTCGTTGATCAAGTCTTCTATTTCCTTAGCCAAGTTTTTTCTTCCATCTGAGCACAAATTGCTCAAAAAGGTATTTTCAATTTTCATTGGGGACTAACTGTCTACAAGTGAGAAGATTTGTTGCTTGCTTGTGTTTCATCAAATTTTTTTACAAAGTCTGACGATAACCTTTTTTTGTTGGATTTATTGAAATTTTCTGCATTGCAAAATAAATACTTCAATTTTTTCAAACCTTTGGTTTAGTGTCCAGGCATCCAGTGTTTATACATAAATTTAATAATATTTATTTCGAACCGTTAAATAAATGATTATTTTTATTTTTAAATATTCGACAACAACTTAGCCTTCTAGTGCCTTCTTACCTTGTATGCCCTGCTTTATTTCCATTTGAATTTTTGTTTTTTTTTCAAATTGCATGATATTTTCTTTATTTTCACTCTTTAAATTTATTGAAGTCAGATCCCACTGCAATGGTGTAAATTATCACTTCACCTTAAAGTCAGACATGAGCTTATCACTTTGGAGTGGAGCGTGACATTTAGTTAAAGTTGAGAATGACTGAATGGCTTGGAGTGACTGGTCGCCCCGAATAGTGCGGCTGATAAAATGGTGACTCAAATTTAAATATCTACTAGAACGTCACAGTTCTCCATCCTGAAACAAAAATCAGATTAAATTATTTTGTATACTGTGAATGCTGTTGAACGTTTAATAGGACGAACTTACCTTCTAAAAAACTCACAGCTTTCTCGTATATGTCCTTTGACATCAATAATTCCGCCAAAGCTGCCGGATTTTTTCTAGAATCCTGCTGAAACACATTTTGTAATTAAATATTGTCCCTGTAGTCCATTTTACTAATAACGGACGCAATGCTCCCACCACTGCTCACATCATTGATCTTCCATAATATTTCACTGGTGGGGGAATGACGTCACTAAATGCTCGCACCAGTTGTTGTGAAAGGCATGGTCACTCTTATTTTGGGGTGACAAGAGCCGCGATATTTCGGTGTGAAAGAGTCACACCAACAGAAAGAGTGATGCTGCTCACTTCAATGGCGTGACTTAACCACTGTCATGGTGTAAAGCTAGCATTTACACCAGTCGTGCAGTGACAATTTGACACCAAGGAATTTAGAAATTACAGCTTCATTAAAAATATCAAATTTCTTCCTGATGAATTTTCTATTGGCTTAACTTCATTATCCTTAATATTTTTATTTGCTAAAAGAAATTCAGTGTTTATACTTCCATTTAATAATATTTATTTTAAATCTATTTAATAAAAGAAAAATTATTGTTTTCTTTATAATGGAGTGGCAACAACGTTGGTTTCATTGACTTTGTCCCTATAAATAAAATACACATGTTTTAATACCAATGCATATTATGAACGGTCACAATATAAAATGATTAAAATTTTACGGTCTTTAGGGTAGCTCAGAATAAAATGTAATCCAAAATAAGAAACCATTTTTAAAATTGGCATAGAAAAAGAAATTTGTACATTATTTTGCCTTATTTAAATAGGTTATAGTAGGTCGAAATACATAAATTAATTTAATATATATTTACTATAATAGTTTTAAACTTAACGTAGAAAAGTTCACATTTTTGAGAAAATTGAATGCGAAACACGAGATACGTGATTAGAATGTGTTCCTTAAAGACATAGAAGCTGTAACGAGAAATAATTCAAAATCACTAAGTTTCAGTTGCCCATGCTTTAACTTTTAATTTTAAAATTTCTTTTGACGAATGTGAAAAAATTTCAAAAACTAGCCATCCATGCACATAGCTTACTTTCATTGACCTTCTCACTATTTCTTTGACATGATACCAATGCATAAACGTGCATAATCATTTTTGCAGTGGCAGAAAATTTAATTCCTCTCAGACATCGGAGGCCTGCTAATCAGCATCAACCCAGGTACCAATCCGATGATGTGGTGGACACAGGAGAGCCCACCAAAGTCAGAATTTCCTGCGAACATTTTTCTCAACCTGGCTATCTAATACATAATTTTTTTGTCGTCACACACGTTATAAATGATGACTCAAACAAAAATGTTTACTTAATTGAGGACAATAAGGTTTTAATGAGATCAACAGTATTTGGTAGCGAAACAAACAATAATTTGAAGGTTAGCGTTTTTGAAGTGTTTCCTATGATTAGTTCAGTGAACCCTGAATATAATGCTTTCCATTATAACGACTATTCAAAGGCAGCTATCAATCATGCTGTTGCTGTTGTGCAGCATTGGATACAAAATAACGGGCGCTTTATGGAGTTGAGAGGACCAAGAAGGGTAGAAAGATCAGGGGCATCCGGATCAGGATCGGGATCGGGCTAGAAGATAGATTTACTTGAACTTACGATTCCTTTTTTGGGATTCAGAGAGTCCAGCGCGAAACAGGACACCAGGGTAAGACAGAATACATAATTTTCTCATAAGTCATGTGGTTGGTAGAACAGTTCCTTTTTACAGTAGGTAGAAGAAATTATAAGATAGTTCATAAAAAAGAAAAACATATTAAATTATACAAGAAAAAGGTCATGCTAATATTTTAGGACGTGTATTCTCTTACATAAGGGTAATTTTACATGGAAATTAATGAGTGAAAATCTCAAAATATATATTTCTTAGAAGGCCTATTGTGAGCAATAATAGGTAGATTTTAATATAGTAAACAACATGTTATGAATCCTATATTATTTCGTGCTGTTTTGATCTAATTACCCTAGCCAAATTAGCTAGAAATACTGAATTCATGACCAATAAAATAGTTATCGCCGTCCCTGCTATACGTTAACTTCACGAATGCCCCTTGAAAACAGCAAAACTCATGTGTCCTGTCTAAACCCGGTGTCCACTCTCGCTTTGGGCTCACCTAATTAAAAAAATCGAATCGGAAATTTCGGGTATGAACGGAGAGAAGGATCGATAATAAAATTATAGCTATTTATATGGAGGTAAGTGTTAGGTGATCGGCTGCGCATGGACAAGTTTTTCTGCAGTTTTCTTCTCCATTGGCTAAAAGTTCAAGCAAGTTCGATCACTAAGCTCAAATGTCCGGCTGCAGACGGTAGGCAACAATTTTTCAGTTTGGGTTTTTTAAAATTCTAATCGAAGGTGATGTAAATCTTATTAATAAAATAGAAGATTTAGATAATATCATTATGAATTAGTGTTTATACTTAATTACACTGCAGTCCCGAAAGAAAATTCCCCGTTATAGATGACAGGGTGGTCCAACGGGGCAGGAGAATGACGCCGCTAGGTCAGCGGATTACCTCCACAACAACGACACGTGATGACAATTAAAATTCAAAATTCAAAAAAAAAATAAATAAAGATGGTCGCGCAAATTTTGTTCTTCAAACTCGTTATTTGTATGTTTCTTGGTGAAAACTTTTCAGGTGACGATTCTGCGGCTAGGTGTTTGTGAAGCAACATTTCTCGTGAAGTATTTAAGTCAAAATTTTTAAAAATTAAAAATAGTGCCAAATGAAATACTTAAAAATTCACATTTTCTATGCTTTTTGTCCTAAGATCTTCAAGTTACGAGAAAAGATCATTTTTATTTTTACATAATGTATGTTTAAAAGTATATCTCAAAATTTTAACTAACGTAAAAATGGCTCCTCCATACTGTTTTCAAAAAGTTACATAATTTTTACAAATTTAAGGAAAATATAAATTAGATTTTCGGAAATGATGTAATGATTCTCAAAACTAAATTTTTTTCAAAGTTTTAAAGGTCGGCTAATAAAATAACAAAAAATTAACTCTTATGAGTATTCACTAAAATCTTTTCAAATTCCATCAAGAAAAATAAATTCCCATTCTAGTCGAAAGGACCCCGCATACTTTACATTAAACTCCGCCCCCTTCCTCAAATTGGATATAATTACGTTATAATATAGTTCAAAGCCTCCTGATCAAAAAATCCTAATTCGCACAAAACCAAGAAAATCAGAAGTTTTGGAGTTCGTTGGGGCTGAACAAGAAAAATTTAACCGAAAGCGAATCTAATGTCCCGCTTAAAATTTTAAGATGAGGTGCAGATTTTTCAATGAACTGTGATCAGCACAATCACTGGCCTGACTATAATATGCGAAATCATGGCGCTGTCCTGGCAATGTAAATACTGTTCAAAATATTAAAAGTGGAAAAACAGTTTAGACGATGAATACAAGACTGTAGATCAGTCCAATTATCAAAGAAAAAGCCCTAGCAATGTGAAGATTTTTCAAAATAATGAAGGCAAAAGACATTCTGGACTACCAAAGATATTTTGTAGTCCAGACATTTAAGACGAGACTATAGGTCAGTTCAACCAACAAAGGCAAGACATGTTATTAGTCCATTTGGTTACGAAAGATATAAATCAGTCCAAACAACAAATAAGAGACATGTAAATAGTTTAGTCGGTTAAGACAAGACTATAAATTAGTTTAACCCACAAACGCAAAACATGTTATTAGTCCAGTCTTGTTTTAACTGACTGGACTAGTAATATAACTTAAAAGCTTTTCGGATTTTCCAAACAAACTTTACGCTGATTTTTGAAAAGAAATCACCTTTTATGATCTTGAATTTTTCTTATAAATATATAGAGTATACTTACAGGACTCATTTTTAAATAGTCAACAAAATTTCTGGGATTTTTGGCAAATAGTATATTATTTTTCACTTTGAAAAGTTTCATTTAATAGAAAACTTCGAATGACTTTTACACTATTCAAAAGATTCCCAAAATTGCCAGACAAGGATCAAGACAACTTTCTTAATATTTGTGAATAATCGATAATTCACAAAACTGAACTGTACGATTAGGATGTCAACAACGCTCTACACACTGTTCGTGACAAATCGTTATGAATAATAATATTTGTTTAAACATTCCAGGGCTTTTAAAGAATTTTCTTTAAAAAATTACAAGACAAAGATCTCCGTGCCTCTAATTTTTTCAAAGACAAATCCTGATTTAACTGCTATATCTTCAATAAAAGAAAAAAGCACGCGAGACATATTAGCGGATTCTCGAGAAAGAAATAAAAATTTACAAGCAGTCTTTGAAATCTAGATTATGTTTGAGCATCTTCTGTAAATAATATTCATCTCATCTGTAGTCTTAGAATAATAAAAAATACCATTTTATAAATTGAACACCAACTACAATTGTCTTTATGTGTTGGATTTTGTGCAAATTGAATCAAGAGTTTATTAGTATACGCGATGGAAAATTCTTTCTTCCAAGTTTTAATTATATTTTTTTAGACAATATTTGTTTCGAAGAATTCTAGTTTTAAGCCGAAAATGATCATTTTTATTCAAAAGTTCTACTTCTAAAACAGAACCATAACTCTTGTAGAAAATTCCACGTTCTAAGTTGAATTATAATATTCTGCTCGAAAATTATCCTTTTCTATTTAGCATCATAATTCTTGTTGCAAATTTGTTTCACCTACAATAATTAGATAAATTAGGAAAAAAATTAGAACAATATTTACTTTCCAAAGTTTTATAGATATTCGTAATACTCTTGATATTTTTAATGCTGAAATACATTATTAACTAAAATAATGTAATAAACCTGGTAAGAATTAGGTATTGGCTAAACAAAAATATTACACGATAGACGTATAGTTCGTATAAATGAAATCTGTATTTTTTCTCCTCCAAGCTTTTGAACGTAAAAGATGGCTAACAGTTTTAGAATGTACGATTTCATAAAGTTAGTACTTTAGTGTAGTATTCTTTTAAAAAGCTGGAATAGTCACAAACTTTTTCAAATTATGGGACAGCCGTTTCCTTTCTTAAATAAGGAAATTGATTGTAGAAATTAAAATTACTTTTAACATACTATTACGGGGGTAATGCTGAGGAGAGAAGTGTAATGTAAAATTCTCAGAGTAAGGTAAAGAAACATTAAAAGTCGGAATTTTTTTTAAGGGCTAAGGGGCTATGAAGATAATCTTCGCGTCAAAATCTTTGCCTAAGAAGCGACAGTGAGAAAAAAGTCAAATAAAAAAACTATCAATAAAACAATTTCTTTTTGAGTCTCAACATTTTTTCATATGGAATAATGTTTTTCCGTATTAAAATATGAGTAAAGATATGATTTTTACTTTTAAAATTTGTGACGTTGCAAAATTTTTGCAACTCACAAAAACCCAGTTGTTTATTTTTTTTATTTTTCGTCACCGCTCAAGAAGACTTTTGTCGAGATGCCGACTGGATTCGAGGAATATTCTAGGCCATTCTAAAAATTCCAAATTCGACTTCTCTACCTAGCGTGGACCTCTACAATGCTTCTTTTGAGAAGTTTTTTTATTCTTAATTTCCCAGCATGGCTAGTGGCAGCTCTTTAGCCCAGGTCCGGACTATTACTATTGGGACTACTGGTACCAGAGGAGATCGTTCGCAGATGACAAGATGAATTTGGGCTCCAGGCTATCGCGAATAGGTCTTACCGGAGAGTAAGGAGAATAATTATCCATCGATTTAGCTACTTTTGGTTAATCAAATCGATAAATGTGGAAGATCGAATAAACTACTTAAGTAGCTAGCATCCAAAGTAGCCAGCCTTGAGGCCCAGTACAACATGATGCCCGCCGTCGCGCCAGCTCTACTTATCAGCGTCTGGGCTACGAGGAGGAGAAAGCAAAGAGAGGAACGATCCGAGATGACGCTGAGACTCATCCTCTTTCCTGTTGGTGTTCCCGGAGTGCCAATACGTATGGATCTTTAGACGTCCCTTCCTTTGAGCTATTTTGTAAATGTGTGTCGTGAAAGTTGGACTCTGAACGGATTGGGTGGTCAAAAGACATCACCGCAGAGGACCCTTCGGATTTTTTTTATTGCCGGTAAGACTCAAAAAAAAAATGAAATATTCTCAGTCGGAGAGGACCCGCTCGAATCGTGGCAATCTTTTGCTGCTTATAGATACTCGTGTTGTTGTGGTAACTTTGTTTTTATGGAGTCTTTTTTTTCCTTCGTAAGAAAGTCTGATGGCACGTGTCTGAATCGTCGTCCGGTGACTGGGCCTATTTTTATAGTCAGCGTTGAAATTTTAATGAGAAAAGTAAAGAAAAATACTCGCTTTCTGGATTTTTCGACCCATATATATTATTTTTTTCGTGGAATTTTAGTAGCATTTATTTTCCTCTGATGAGGGATTGATGAACACTATTGTTTATAACGGATTTTCCTTTCCTTTTTTTCTTTTGCCTATTGATGATGTATTTAATTGGTATTGTGATATTATTGACTTGTTTTTACTGAAGGAATGTTTCTTGATGTATTATTGCTAATTCTTGTGTATTGATGATCGCTATTTTGTTTGCCCGATTTATTTGGCATAAAGTGAAGCATTTGCGACAAATTACTTTTGTTCAGGTTACCCCTAATTTTGTAATGAAATTATGACTCCCCCTTTCTGATTAAGTATGACTTCCCCTTTGATTAATCACCCCCTTTTGAATATTTATGACACCCCTCATGATTAATCATGATTAATTATTGCTGGACAATTATAATTTGCCCTCTGATTAACCTTTTTAGACAATTATGACTCTCCCTTTGATTAATGTGAATCCCTCTTTTGATTATGATTGGTCCCTCTTAGTTACCCCTTTCTGGTGAATTGTGACTCCCCCTTTTGATTATTGTCAATCCCCCTGTCTGAATAACTACTACTACCCGTTCTGATTAATTATGATTACCCCTTTCTGGTGAATTACGATTGTGACTCCCCCTTTTGATGCCCCCCCCCCTTTCTAGAGTTGTTGGATAATTATGACTACCCCTTGCGAAACTGTGACTTTCCCTTTTGATGTATGAGCCTTTCTGTAATTATGACTCCCCCCGTTTTATATCTACCCCTTTTTGACAAATTATTAATTCTGACTGTCGATTGGATTTGACTATCCCTTAGAAAATTCCGACCCCGTAGTGTAATTATGTTCATTTTGAAATTGGGTAACCTCCAAAACCATGTCAACATGTGTTCGGAAGTAAATTTGATAGGGAATGTAGATTGATTTTAGAACAGTCCCGTGGAGAAAACCAAAGGAAAAGCCTAATCTTATATGGATTAGTTAGTGCAGGATAAATATTTAAGTGTAGGTAATTCTTTGTATAGTTGAAAAGTGCGTATACTTGCAAATGAAAATGTATAGTTAAGAATAGGATCGTCGTTTAGGAGGTAGGGATTCCTTTACTTTGGACATCGACCACCCCACGTACCATTATCCAGATTAAAGGGGCTGGGCCAGCAGTATTTTGTTCCGGTATACCGTGCCTTACAAAATTTAGATTTGGGGTTGAGCCTCATAGTATTTTTGCTAATGTTGAAATTCGCTGTAGATTTTTGAGCGTTGCGCCTTGAGATATTTTTTTTTTTTGAGTGGCTATATAAAGCCTGGCGCCCGACATACCCATTTAAGAGTTTTCGTCTAAGGATTAAAACCTCATAAGTGCGAAGGCAGGTATTGATGTTATTTAATTAAATAAAGTATCACTCTCACAAATTATGCTGTGGTTTAAAAATATCAAGCTATTCAAGATAACCTTGTTTTTTTTTTTAAATTAATAGGTGAAGGCTGATTTCCATCTATTTTTAGTTTGTACGATTCTAATGTTGCAAGGTGGCATGTTTGTGGCTCTGGCAACACGGTTTTCTTCTAAACATGGGACTTTTTTTCGATTTCGTCAGTTTCATTCTATGAGTGAGCAGTTGTTTATCGAAATGAGAAGACTATTCTATTTGATTTTCTTGATACTTTGTGCTGTTTCATGGCACGAAATTCTGGCTACATCTCATGAAATTGATGGTGAGTCAAATAATTCGATTTAAAGAATATTAACTTTCCATTCCATTTTTCTATCACAATGCTCTTACCAGAATGTACCAAACTATTCCACTGAAAATCTCTTTTGCAAAATACAAAATAAAATTAATAAATAGTGATTAAGGCCATGTGATAAGTGGGTCACGTGACCAGATTCCTACCTTAACAACACTTTTTTTACTTCTTAACTTATTTTCACACGAAGCGCCACATAGAGTTGAAAACTTGGGATGAGAAATAAAAAGAAAAAAAAATATTTACAAAAAACGTTTTTTAATAACCAGAGCCATTATTTTAAGTGCTTCTGATTTTTTATCACAAACTTCCAACCCAATCTGGCACTTTGTGTGAAAATAAGTTACGAAATAAAAAAAGTGTCGTTGAGGTAGGAATCTGGCCACGTGACCCACTCGTCACATCCTCTAAGGTGAAACGGTGACTTTCTCCAAATTGTTTTATCCAAACAACTTGCAAAATATTGACTAAATTCAAATAATTTTTGTTTGCATTGTAAAAAGTTAACCGAAATCTGTGACGGGCTTCTCTTCAAAATAAATTTAAAAAATTGTTTTTTATTTTTATTAGCAAAATATTAGATTATTTAATTCCGAAAATTTTAGATGGTAAACATGACATCAATGAAAAAAGATCGAATTATTTATTTATTTAAACAAGTTTTTGCCCGGATCAAAGTAAAATAAACCAGGGAATATCCTACGGATAACCGGTTTTATAGTTCCTCGATTTACCGCCAGTGGTCACTACGGATATTTTCTTGTAGATCGGTACCTAGGTATGTAAACAAATTTTCCTTATTTCAGAATTTATAACCTTTTACTAAATAGTTGAATATTAATGCAATCCAATTTTAAAGTTTACCTAAAGTAATCAAAAACAATACCGAATATGAGTACTGCGGGCAAAATCCATTAAAATAAAAAAAATGTAAAAAACAATGAAAATTTGACACATCTTTAAAATTGACAAAATTTTGGATTCTCTTGTATCATTATTTATTAAATTAAAAGTTATTGTTCGTTCATGAAGTTCGTATTTCAGTTTCCGAATAATAAATTTCAACCAAAAAACAATCACTTTTTTGAGTAAATATATAATTAGTAATTTTACATTTATTAAACAAAACTGTAACTTGTAAATAAACGTCCTGCATTTTGTTAATTTTTATAAACAAATTATTGCATATAACTTTTGATTTTTAATGAAAAACAAGCAACTATACACATATATTTAATAATTTAAACCATATTTATAAACAAACTCACTTATTTGGCATCTATATGCATAGAAATTTGTTTCTGGTTTGGAGTTATTTCTTTTCATGCAAAGAGCAAGAATAATATACATAATATACGATTTTATTCAATGGGAATATTTAAGCATCTCTACCAAACGTCAAGGTTTCATCCATGAAAAGGTAAAATTTAGAAAGTAAAAATATATAAAATTTCTAAAAATACAAAAAAAGTAATTATAAATGAAAAAAAACCTCTTTAATTGCTGCAGTTTTGACTTTTAGTAGAGAAGCTGGATAATTGCCATTGAATACGTTTGGATATCAATACAGCCAATTGCAGGGACACTACAATCAGCGAAATGGTTTGTATATATATTGTTTATATCATTGATAAGTATTGTTGAATGAAAGCCAGTTGTGCAAAAGTTTCTCTTCTTTAAATAAAAGAAATGATTTTCCAGAAAAGATAAATTTTCGATGCATTGATATATCTAACAATTTAATTTGTTTCTAAAAATTGTTCAAAACAATGACAAAGATTGTGTCATGGAACTATAATGTGCACTATTCTTGTTATTTACATAGAAATAAATAATTCCACCAAAAGTTAAAATTTTCTATGCGTATAAATGCCAAATAAGTGAAACTTTTTATGTAAATAAGGGCAAAATAAGTGAATTTGTTTTATTAATAATTAACTATTATTGTTATTTGGTGCTTGCTCATAATTCAAAATTGATTCTTTACATTTTTCTAACAAAATCTATGTAAGTAATACATTTCAATTTTGAATTTGCAGCAGTTATCAGTTATATGCATTAATTTGTTTATAACACTTAAAGAAATGCAGGATATTTATTTAAAAGTTACAGGTTTGTTCAACAAAAGTAAATTGACTAATTATATGCCTTTTTGAAAAAATATCGATAAATGGGGCTAAATAAATATCGCAAAAATAACCATTTACAACTTTTCGGTTGAATAACAAATGAATTAATCGAAAATTCAAAAGACTTGTATCCTTACGTTAAAGCACAATTCATCACAAGTATAAAAAAAGCTCTGATCCGTTCAGGATTGAGGAATCGGCTGATTTTTGTCCCAAAAAAGTGCTTTTTTCCCACTCTGCGCCTATTTTACGGACATTAGTGTTACCTGCTGTGCTGCTGTCTTGACATGATACTAATAACTGAATCCATTTAATTATTTTTGCAGAATTATTATCATCAGCTCCTCACAATCGTCGTAAGCGAATGGATAATAATCAAATTCGAAGTTTATACAGCCCACATGATGAGGTGAATATAAAGAAGCCCGGCAGAGTCGAAATCGTGAATGGCGGTCATATTCATCCTGGTTTTTTGATACATCGTTATTTTGTCATAACCCGCCCTCAATATGTGCAAGGACCTTTTCATATCAGATTGCATATGGGAGATGAGAGAGAATACCCAGAAGGGTTTTCCTCTCCATTCATAGACACTAATTTAGATGTTGCAGTAGTAAAAGTTACTACATGTATCCAAACTTTTAATCCTGAACAACAAGCTCTCGAAAAGGCAAGATATACACACGAAGCTATTATATATGCCCTTGAGATTGTGCATGACTATTTGAACTATCACGACATCAAGATGCAAGTAATAGGACCATCGGAAATCCAAGCAGGTGAGTTCGTTTACGCTTCATATATTTTCTAGGTGACAATCATGGTATCATATACTTCAGCAAAATTCATGATCGGTTGACTAATTTTATATTTAAAAAATTAATTTAAAAAAAAATGCATTATTTGGGCATCTTTCAGTAGAAAAAATATATTTTTTTCAATGTTGTTATACGCGCTTAAGCGGTAGAATATAAGAAAATCCATATGACGATAATATGCATTAAAAAAAAACCTTCATATGGATTTCCTTTTTTTCAAACACTTGTTTACCGATAGAAATTAGGATGAATATGCACATTTTTTTTAACCTTAATGTAAAGCCACGCTCTCACGTATAAACAAGGCCGAGTCAATGAAGGTGCCACGACTACGACGCTAGTGCCACTCGGCGCACGCACCTCCCTCCACTCGTGTCCCTCTTCACGCGGCTTCCCGTGAGACTCTCCGGGAGTGTGGCTATAAAAGGCGGTGCACAAGCGAAGATCGACACTCGCTGCAGCTGGGCATTCCTGGCAGCAGCAAGCACCAGCCTGGTTATCCGGTTGCGAGAAACAAGCAAAGTTGCAGTTATACCTCAGAGATTAATAAAGATTACACCTAAGCAATAATAACGTATCCAGTCAATCTGATTTCCGTGTTTACCTCTCCATAGCTGGTCTTCCGGCAGTAGCGACTCCGCTCCACGAGCAATTTGCTCTCCTAAAGCATCTCCTTTTTCCCCATTTTTTTGTCTTCTCCTATACATCACGTCAGACAGGTGGCATACCGGCTGTTGCGACAAGGCACTCGCCACCAGCTCCCCTTTCCCTTCCTCCAATCCGATAGCCGGAATACCGGCTATCACCCCAAGGGTTTCTGGGTTTTTCATCCTTCTGCTTACTATTGCACCAAGGCCGTCCATTGCAATAAGATTGGGAAACGGCGACGCAAAAATATTAACCGACTTGACCAGCACATATTAGTTAGACTATTGAAACGCAGGCTCCCACCCAAAAAAGCAAATAAGGCCAAAGCAGCAAGCTGATGCGCCCTTATTAATGTCACTCTTTTTAATTTAGTATATAATAAAAATTTTATTACCAATTATACTTTGTTGATCACTTCTATGATGTTTTAAACGAATTTAATGAACATATGAATTATTTAGGTACTTATAGAAAAAAAAGTTTTTTTTCTATCTCAGTCCTTTCAGCTTAAATTCCTTATTACTTTTAATCTCTTAATTAGGCTGCAGCTTCAGGGTCGAGTAGAATGACCTTGTCCTTCCACTTTTGTCTAAGATATACTATTTTTGGATGAGTGGAAATAAATATATTGCGATAAAGATCTGTATTAGTCGCATCTCTGCTACATTTTTGAGTGTTCAATTCTCGGATATGCTTAAAGATTTTATTAGATGCTTCTTGAACTTCCTCTGTTAATTCTCTAATAGGAAGAAAAAATGATTGGATAATTTTGGCAGCGTGAAGAAGTATTTTATGAACTGTTATTAGGTTATAATACCAACTGTAGAGGGTAATGTAAAGCTTCACTGTTTTTCCGCAATAGTGTTCAAATTTAACAGTATCAATTACATCTACAGCAGTCATTGCTTGCAAAATAATGCTCAAATTATAAATCAACTGTTTGCTAACACTATTATTTTCAAAAGTTATTTGAGGATCTCAGGAAAATCTCCTTGAAGTATTTTATGTGTTTGAAGTTCTTCAGCCATGTTTTAGAATATCTACGATGAGCCCCATTTTTTCGAAAAATTCTTATTGAATTCATAGAGTGCATAGAGAGGAAAAATATATGCATATCGTAACCTTACTTGAATCTGGATAG
Source organism: Druon quercuslanigerum (assembly GCA_010014905.2). Taxonomy (NCBI): domain Eukaryota; kingdom Metazoa; phylum Arthropoda; class Insecta; order Hymenoptera; family Cynipidae; genus Druon; species Druon quercuslanigerum. Next base: position 3,130 of record JAAAKG020014729.1, on the reverse strand, counting down.
TCTCGTTTTAGTGCTTCGTAAGTTTTGTTTATTCAGCTAAGGCGATAGCTTCTGATAAAGCAAAAGGTATTACCTGTTCATTCGTGATTCCTTCCATATCTATAGCACTTTCGATGATCAAGTATTTTATTTACTTAGCCAAGTTTTTTCCTTTATCTGCGCACAAATTGCTCAAAAAGGTGTTTTCAATTTTTATCGGGAATTAACTGTCTACAAGTGAGAAGATTCGGTGCTTGCGTTTGCTTGGTTACATTTTATTACGAAGTCTGACGATAACCATTTTTTGTTTGATTTATCAAAATTTTCTGAATTGCAAAATGAATACGAATAAATACAATAATAATATCTAACGGATTCGTCGAGAAAATGTGATACACTAAAAAATGTAGGTCTCTACTGGAATTGTTTATCAGCAAATTACTTAAAACTCTATTTTTTAATATTTAAAGCTTCCATATTTGAAACTTATACAACTTTTTAATGACAAACATTCAAGGGTTTTGCGAATTAATTATTTACAGAATCTGATATTCATCTATGACTGATTTCTGAACAGCAGTAACGTATTAGTCATTTGATTTGCCATAGCCTCAGAATTACAAAAAAGAATCTTATATGGCGCGAGAAATATCTTAAACAAATTCAAAAGTGTAGCAGACGAAACAAATGAATAGTGCAATACAAGCTCAATCATTATGGTGCAGCTTAATAAAAACACTAACGTTGAAGGCGAGTATATCCATAGAAAAATGATTAAATAATGTATTGTTTATTGAATTAGGTTGAAGGAAGTATCAAATTTACAGATAAATTTTTATTTTATTTAATTTTCTTTTAAACAAATTCAACAAAAATCTTTTCCGTCTGAAGATGTCAAAATAATGCTTTTTTTTTTGGTAAATTTGTTTTAAAAAATCATAAAATTCATCAACTAATCGTGAATGTTGCTGAATTTATTATAAAAATTCTACTTGAAACTCTGACATAAAAAAAGAGTTTTTACGTCGACAGATGGCCCACTAATCTATTTTTAAATCAAATTTGTTTAAGAAAATGATACAATTGTAAAAAAAATTATTAATTTTGCTAAAGTTATCATATTTTATCTGATTGAAAAAGGTGACCTGGGCAATAAATGAATTTTTGTGTTTGTTTATTGTCTAATATGGAACATCTTTACCTAATGTTGCTATGAGAAACTTTGACGATTTTAACAATTTCCCTGTTATTTACAAGCACTGCAAACGTCAAGTAGAAAAAATGTCTATTATTTCTATAAATTTGTTTATTTATAAAAATAATTAAGAACCCAATTAAAAATTAAGCTCGACAACTCCCTTAAAAATCTTATCGGCTTTTTTCAAATTTTTGTTGTCCAAATCGAACAATATTTGTGGGCTGTACGTTATTTTGGTCTCTGGTTTCTGGGAAATATGAAAAACTGGGAAACAATTCTGTATTTTTTGCAATTTTCAGGAAGAAATATCAGCAACCACTACATAATAACCACCGACTAACCAGAAAAAATTTTTCACCTATTTTTTTTTTTTTCATTGACATTAGTGCCTTCTGCACTATTTATTTGACATGATACCAATGCATAAACGCGTATAATCATTTTTGCAGCAGCAGAAAATTTTATTCCTCTCAGACATCGAAGGCCTGTGAATCAGCATCAACCCAGGTACCAATCCGATGATGTGGTGGACACAGGAGAGCCCACCAAAGTCATAGTTTTCTGCGATTATTTTTCTCAATCTGGCTATCTGATACATAATTATTTTGTCGTCACACACGTTATATATAATGACTTAAACAAAAATGTTAACTTAATTGTGGACAATAAGGTTTTAATGAGATCAGCAGTAATTGGTAGCGACACAAACAGTAACTTACAGGTTAGTGTGTTTGAAGTGTATCCTATGATCAGTTCAGTGAACCCTGAATATAATGCTTTCCATTATAAAGATTATTCAAAGGCAGCTATCAATCATGCTGTTGCTGTTGTGCAGCATTGGATACAAAATAACGGGCGCTTTATGGAGTTGAGAGGACCAAGAAGGGTAGAAAGTTCAGGGGCATCCGGATCAGGATCGGGATCGGGCTAAAAGATAGATTTACTTGAACTTACGATTCCTTTTTTGGGATTCTGAGAGTCCAGCGCGAAACAGGACACCAGGGTAAGACAGGATACACAATTTTCTCATAAATCATGTAGTTGGTAGAACAGTTTCTTTTTACAGTAGGTAGAAAAAATGATATAATAGTACACCAAAAATGAAAAGCATAATAAATTATACAAGAAAAAAGTCATGATAATATATAAGGGCGGGGATTCTCTTATATAAGGGTAATTTTACATGGAAATTAATGAGTGAAAATCTGAAAAAATATATATATTTTATCGAAGGCCTATTGTGAACAATAATAGGTACATTTTAATTTAGTTAACAAGATGTTATAAAACCTTTCTAATCTCGTGCTAGTTTGATCTAATTGACTAACCCAAATTAGCTAGAAATACTGTATTCATGAAAAATCAAATCGGGATCGCTATCCTGATATCCGTTTACTTCACGAATGCCGCATCAAAATAGCAAAACTCATGTGTCCTGTCTGAACCCGGTGTCCAGTCTCGCCTTGGGTTCACCTAATTGGAAAAATCGAATCGGGAATTCCGGATATGTAAGGATAAAAGGATCAATCATAAAATTATATCTATTTATATGGAGGTAAGTGTTAGGTAATCAGCTGCGCATGGAAAACTTTTTCTGCAGTTTGCTTCTCCCTTGGCTAAAAGTTCAAGCAAGTTCGATTGCTAAGCTCACATATCCGGCTGCAGACGGTAGGCAACAATTTCTCAGTTTAGGCTTTTTAAAATCTGAATCGAAAGTGATGTAAATCTTATTAATAAAATAAAAGATTCAGTTAATATCATTATGAATTAGTGTTGTTACTTTGTAACGCTAACTTTTTCAAATCCAAATAAAATTAAATTTAAACGGTCTCTAAGTAGCGCACTTGGCACCCTAAGTAAAGAAACTTAACGATACGAGAGAAAAAGGGTAATCAGAATGTTGGGCGCCAGTCCTTGCTTGGGACAAAGGCCAACCCATTCAAACAAGGTGAG
>JAAAKG020014718.1:0-20728 GCA_010014905.2 Druon quercuslanigerum | reverse complement strand
TGATTCGTAATGCTGTAACTCATTTTTACAATCGCATAGCTTTTTGTCAAGAAGCTTAAGGTTTTCAGTTCGAACATCTTCACTGAAGCCTGAGAGGCAAGGGGACTCACGCTAATCAAGCACCCCAAAGGAAACAGAATTCACTACCTCCACGTCGTTTTTCCTGGGTAATGCTAAACGTAAACGTAAACTGCTTAGAAAGAAACTTGAAAAAACCTTGAAGATCATCATCAAAATCATTACAGAGCTAACCAATGAATTTACTTCAGGAATTGCACTGAACTCGTGGAAAACCTTGTTAACTTCCAATAAACTCTAACTGGCCTTGAACGTTACAATTGACCTATGATTTGGGTACGTACCTGAACGTAGAATTTTCCGCTCTATCAATTGCAGATTTAGAAAAGGGGGTTTCCATTTTAAAAAAACAAAGTTGACCTTTAAAAAGCCATGAAGGTCAACTTCAATGTCAAAATGAAGGTCACCATTAAATTCCTCGTTGAAATTTACTATAGGAATGACTTTCACTTTTTTGAAAAATATTTTGCCTGAGGAAATATCCAACTTTCCCGGGACTTTTTAGACACCCTGTATAATTACCAGGCCTGTTATAATGGATAGATATTTTGCCGTCAAATCGCTTAATCAAATTGAAACCCGAATGATTTAAATCTAGTAAAGCACCAATTGATCCTGCCCGGGTGCCGGGCAGGCAGCCCGGTTATATAACGGCCATGCCCCATGGTCGGGGGATGGTCAGCGCAGTGTGACGATGCTGACCGGATTCCGACCAGAAACCCTGAAGACATGCCGACTTAAATCCGGGCTCTCCAGCAGTCGACTGGCCTCCCCATATGTGCCTCCCTAATAATGACTGGCCTCCCCTAATAACGTTGTAGAATATATCCTGCATATATTACTTTATTCCTTTTAAAGTAGTGTAATGATTTTGTATAAATAATGAAAAGTGATTACTATAATTTGTATAATATTAACGCAAGACCTAATTTTGGAGAGACTTAATCAAAATATTCAGGGGAGAGTACACATAGTGGCAACAATATTATTGCATGTGTTCTTATACCCAAAGTTCAATAATTATTATAATGCGCGTATGTGCTGTGGCTATAAGCTGTTATGTAATAAGCGTAAATATGAATTACTTTTAGAAGTGAGAATATTTGTAAATATAATAGAAATGGTAATAAAAATAGTAGCAACTATGATACTCTCTTAAAACATGTCTTAGTTCTTATTGGCACATTCACAATATTTTGTGATAATTGTGAATTTGAAGGAGTTGATGCATACCGTTTTTGACGCAATTATAGATGTGGGAATAATTGGAATAATAATTATCAACAAAAAAGTTTATACTTCACTTTAAAATTTTTTTAAATATTTTTTTGAATACTGGTTCAAATATCTTATAAATTGATTGATAAAAATTGTGCTTTAAAAATGCAAAGTGCATTTCTTCAAGAAATATGATTATCATCAACGTGAGTAACAAAATTATCATAAATGTGATTCATTATTATCAGGTGCAATTGAATTTTTTAACAAAAGAAGCTGATTTGGAATCAATTAGTTCAATTTAATTTTCTACAAAAAAAGACGAAATATGTTTGAATCCTTTTATAAAAGGTAAATTATAATCACAGGTACAGAACGCATACCGTGGTGCCTTCTAATTATTGTATTGTAATATTTTATAAAATTAATTAAATATAAATAACATAGAAAAGATGGGCATTGGGTTTACACTTTTTCATATAAAAAAATAAATAGGCGCGAACTTTAACGCGCCCAAGACTACTACAGTAGACTCTACGACACTTCTCGTTTTTGAGGCTGTAGAGGCAGCGAACAGGATGTGTCAGATAACCCTCTCTGTGTGAGTTGTGGCAAAAAGTGAGGGCAAGCGAACGAAGGAGAAATCTGTAAACGTGAATTGTGGTATCGAGAAGTGCCGTAGAGTCTACGATATATGAATAAAAATGTTCAAGCTTCGACATTCAGCGGCTTACGTAGAATCTCGACGCTTGGAAATTTTTAGTCACAACTCGGCAACTATGTTGACTTTTTAATTTTTTGGGCGAAAATGAAAGATAAGATTTCAAGAATTCAATTTTTTTAAATTTCGAATTTTCAGCACAACTTTTCCAAAAAATTAAACAATTTGAACTCGAGGTGAATTTGCAAGCAAGTATTTGAATTTTTGATTTAAGAAGATTCATTTGTCTACTAAATTTTTATTTTTACTTGGGTTACCTTGCTGATTCTGGCGTCGACTCCTCTCCTCGAACTTTGATAAGAAGTCGATTTCTTCAGGCGGCGTTGGTTGGCCTGATGATCTTTCTGTGAAAAGATAAAACAGAGTTCTGAGTTTTTAATGTTCCCAATATATTAACAATAGTAAGATTCCTAGTTCGATTATTCCATTTTATGACATATATATATATATATTAGTTACAGCGGTTTTCCGTGCAGAGAATTTTCCACCTTTCTCTATTTAAAGTTGGGTTCTAATGGGGCCTCTATCAGAATATCTAGTCTGGAAAGAAAAGGTTAGAGCCTCTATCAGTATATCTAATCTATAAAACACTGATGGGGGCCCTGCCATATTCTAGTCAAGAATTCCCTGCTTCATGAAGGTATGATGAATCTGTCTGTATCTAATGGGGCCCCGTGTTTTACAATTATTTCGCTTGATCAAAAAAGTATGGCCGGAATGCTATTGAAGCGAGGTTATAATGCTAGGAGCTGCTCGCGCTGAATATAGTGTTGAGGGTAAAAAATGTGTTATTAAGGCAACATATGTAAATTATACAAATAATTTAACAGTAAATATAATCTTACAATAATGCACTATAATATAATCTTCTTTATTTCCAAAATATCTAATTGAGTTAACAATTTCAGAACTTTTAGACGAAACATCAAACTGCGATGAAATGGAAGATATGGTTGATGACAGTTTTCAAGGTAAATAATATTATAATTATAGTATTAATGCAGAATATAATATTCTTGAAATGTTATATCAAAAAGGACAACCAGGACAGTTTGTTTATTTTGGCAAAGGTGAAAAGAGGAATAAAGTTGTCAGTCAATGCTGATGGTATTCCACTGAAGCAGTGAGCTGATGATCAGTTCTGGATCATGTCAGGCAGAGTGTACCTAATTCCAGATGTTCAGGAAGATTTTAAAATTCAAATAGGTTTTGGTCAATCAAAACGCAACAGCGCTAAAGAATATTTAGCCCACTTTATAGCAGAAATCAATGAACTTCACAGAGACGGAATCAGTATTGGAGGAGCACAGATGGATGTGGAGTTGATTTGTTTCATATGTGATACACCAGAAAAGTCTTTTCTAAAAAACACGCTGGGTCATTGTGATAAGGAGGCATACGAAAGATGTGAAATCGTAGGCGTAAGTAGGGCGTAGGACTTTTTTTCCATTCACAGAAGCTCCAGAAAGAACAGATGCTTCTTACAGATGTCGTCGACAGTCAAGAAACCATCACGGCCCTTCACCTTTCTTGTGAATAGAGCCTCCTATTAATTCGATATTATCGTTCAATCTTGTTTTTATGCACTTTTTGTGTATTGGAATTGTATGGAAGTTATTAGAAAGTTTACTTAGTGGAAATTTAAATATAAGCCTCGATGTCAGAAGTAGACTCGGACACAGGTACCATTTGAATTTTTTTAGTGAAATCGATTGCAAAATGTAAAGCAACTGAATTAGGAGTCTCCTTGCTTTATTTCCTACTAGTTATTCTAAGAAATATTGTGAAATACGAGATTTATAATCACTTCTTGCTGAGTTTAAAAGCTTTTTAGGGCCGATTAAAAGGAAACTTCGTGCACCAAATCAACCAGTAGCACAGGTCTGTCGGCGAATATACGACAATAAACCAATCACAGAAAAAAAGAAAGTAACAATACCGTTTGAAGTTGAGGTTTTCAAAATTGATAATGCAAGCGCTAACATTATTAAATGCAGGCACAAGGAATTATTTATATCTAACGCTTCTAATGATAACATGGTTCTTCTAAGGGATGGCACTATTGATTGCGTCAGAAAAATTTTGCTTGATTATGAAATTCTCAGACTCGAATGTCAAGTTTGGAAACAGAAGAAACCATTGTATCACTATTCTTGTAGTTCCCAGAATTGTAATATTTGGAACTTATGAAAAGAGTTTTCAAGAAATATTAAAGACTTCCCAGCAACATTTAGTTGTAATAAATTAGATAAACTAAAATTACACAGGCCGACAAAATTTGACAAAAGTCAAAAGCCAGAAAGCAGACGAAACATTTCCGTAGGATTTTAATGCGCTAAATTCGAATTGGAGCTCAAAATTGCTCCTGTACGTCAGGTTTTCAAGATAGCAAAACCTGAAAGAGCAAAAAACGCGTTTTTTAGCTGTTTTTGAGGTTATATAACCGAACAAGAAAAATTTATACCACAAAAGCAAATATGGAATCTGAAAGTACTAATCTTTCCCTTTTAAACCTACTTAGATTTAATAGGATAACTTTATTTTTCATCAAAATATTGTAATTTGAAATTTTTTATTTTAGCGTTTTAACCCATTAACGCTGAGGTGTTCATATTTATACGACGCATTCTCTATTGCTGACGGTACAATATTTTTTCTTCAAAATATTATCTCAGGGGTTTTTGAGGGTGCGCTTTCTATTGCCGTTGTCAGTTTTTGTTATAACCCCTAAAAGATCCAATATGGCAGCTACAATTTAGGGCTTTAAAAAAGAACAAAGAATCCTGCCCAAAATACCAACAAAAAAGCGTAAAGTTGTTTGGAACCAAACTTTGCACATTGATAAGACAATAAAAAATATGGAACCCGTGTCTTTTCGTTTCTACGGAAGCCGCTTCCTAGGGATAGAAACCACCCCTAACAAGCCACAAGCATGCTAACCCACCTGACTCTGGGAACAATAAGTTTAGTCGCATATTTTTCTTGGAATAATGAAGTTTCATGCTACAAGTGGGTTAACCCACCTTCCTGCTAATCCACCTAAACCCAGAAATCACCACTACGAAATCATAAGCAGGCTAACCCACCTAACCCTGGAAACAGCGAATTTAGTCGTTTACATTTCTTGAAATAATTGAATTCCACACTACAAGTGGACTAACTTTGAAATGAAATTTTTCAATTCAGCGTATTAACCCATTAACGCCGAAATGGTATGCCATTGTCTCATGAAAATGTTATCTGAGGGGTTTTCGGGGGCTCCTTTTCGATTGGCTCACTTTTTTGTTATAACTCCCAGAAGAGCGAATATGGGGAACAGTTAGGGCTTGAAAAAAACAAACAAATTTTACTATTATGATTAATTTAATATTGTAAATTTACTTAGAATTTTCCAGCTTACTATAAGGCAAGACTCAATATTTTCAAGCCACTTAAGGCTCGACTTGGGATTGTCAAGCTAAGCAAGAAAGTACTTAATATTTTCCAGCCAATTAAATCAAGACTTAGGATTGCCCAGCCAATTATGGCAAGCCTTTGGATTTCCCAGCCAATAAAGGCAATACTTTGTATCGCCCAGCCAGTCAAGGCAAGACTTACGATTGCCCATCCAGTTAAGGCAAGACTTGGGATTGTCCAGCTACGCAAGAAAGTACCTAATATTTTTCAGACAATTAAGGCAAGACTTTAGATTGCCTAGTCAATCTAGGAAAGACTTTGAATTTTCCAGCCAATAAAGGCAAGACTTTGTATCGCCCGTAGAACAGCGCGCACATGCAGCGAATGTGAACATTAGAATGCACACAGAGTGCGCAGCAGAATTCCGCGCAGTCCGTCTTTTTTTGTTTTATCAATGCGCAAAGTTTGGTTCCAAACGACTGTACGCTTTTTTTTTGGTATTTTGGGCGGGATCCTTTGTTCTTTTTTGAGGCCCTAAGTTGTGACCGCCATATTGGGTCTTCTAGGGGTTATAACAAAAAACTGACACCGGCAATAGAAAGGACACCCTCGAAAACCCCTGAGATAATATTTTGAAGAAAAAATATCGTACCGTCAGCAATAGAGAATGCGTTGTATAAATCTGAACACCTTAGTGTTAATGGGTTAAAACGCTAAAATAAAAAATTTCAAATTACAATCTTTTTGTAAAAAATAAAGATATCCTAATAAATCTAAGTAGGTTTAAAAGGGAAAGATTAGTACTTTCAGATTCCTTGTTAGCTTTTGTGGTAAACATTTTTCTTGTTCGGTTATATAACCTCAAAAACAGCTGATAAATAGATGTGTCTTTAATTTATAAAAGGTTTAATTTAATTGATCCTATAGATCAATACATAAAAAAAGGATTAAAACTATTTTAACTTATTATTTCAACGCAATATAAAGAAATTGTTTATTCATTTCAGCAATTTAATGAGATCTAAAAGAATTTGAAATACTTGAGGATATTGTATAAGATTTTCAGTGCTTCCAAGCATTACAGTTTTCAAGTAGTCAAGCAGTCTAGTATTCTTAAGAAAACGTAAGAAGCAGAGTCCACACATCTCTAGATGGTAAGTTTACTAGCGGGGTGCATCGGGTCGCGCAATAGGTAGCTTAGAACGTATTCTACAAGAACATTTTCAAAATTTCAATTGTTTTAACAACCATAATAACCAAAATAACAATATAACATAATAAAACCAAAATAACCACCAGAGTGTATAAGGACCAGGAAAAAACAACAAATCACTAGTTGAATGACGTTTTGAACGACCTAGCACATGCTCCGACGCAGCCGCGTCATCGACTAAGCTTTTGAAATTGTTTTCGTTATTAAAAAAATTTACATGTTTAAAAAGTTCTCGTACAATACGCGCTGAACTACCTGGTGCGGGCAGCTGGTACAATTTAAATTTTAAAAAAGTTGTTGTACCTAAGATTGCCATTTTTAGCGCAAGCTAATTTTCTCTGACTCTTATGTGTTCATGAGAACATTCATTTGCGTTTAGCGTATCCTAAGCATGGGAGACAGATGAGAGCAAGGCTTGTGCCATTCTACCAGCCGTCAACATTCTTCAGCAAGATATTTTTAAGTGTCTTGCCATGCATGGGCCATGCAAACTTTTTCACACAAGAGGATTTACCGAATATGACATGAAATGCAGCCAAATTCTGCAATATTCGAAAAATGATTAGTAAACAAGAAGATGTTAAAATTGTTCATAAATCACATTTGTATAGCGTTTTTTGTTTTATTTTTCAGGAATTCTATAGATGCAACAATATACAATATGATACAATATGATTCAGTATGGTACAAGGTTACACAGCATCATACAGTTGATTAAATAAAAAAAAATGTTAGTTTCATTTTCAATGTCAAAATATCACTTTTAAACAAGAAGTAAATTTTTTACGAAAATAGTTGCATTTTTATCCCCGCAGGACGTATTGGTAAAATGGCAGTTAAATTGTTCAACCAAACTGCTGCATTTTGCTTTAAGAAAAAGACAACAACAAAATTGTGAAATTTTCATCCAAATTGGATTTCCGTTAAATTTTTGACACTAAGATATTAATTATAAATAAAAAGTAAACTTTTGACAAATATAGTTGAGTTTTTTATAAACCGCGACATTAAAACTTGTAATTTCAAGAAAACTTATTTAAGAATTTGATTTATTTTATAAATCATTTCAAATGTTTAAGAGTTTTGGAAACGGTCAAAAAATAATAATTTGTTTCGAAATTGAATTTATAAAGAAAATTTAAAAATGTATCTAAGAATTTTCAAAGAAGTTCCAAAATTTTTAGAAAATCTAAGCGCAATATTTTTAAATTTGAAAGATTTTCCCAACATTCTGAAATGCATATTTCTAATTAGTTTAAAATATATCTGCTAAACATCTAAAAGTTCTAAATACCGATTAAACTAATTCGAATTTTTTCCAAAATTTTTTTAGACCATGGAAAATAAAAATATCTTAAGTTTTCGACAACTAAAATTTTTAAATTTTGTTTAATTTCTCAAGAATCTTAAAAAAACTATATATTTATATAACTATAAAAACAAATTAATAAAAAACTCAAAAAAAAAAGTTTATTTTAAAAGCTTATTTTGTATTCAAAATTATTTATCTGGTTGAAAATCAATCTATTTTGATTAAGATTCGGCCGTTTCAATTGAAGATTTATCTCATCGGTAGAAGATAAATTTTCTTGGTAGAACAAATTTATAGTCAATGTTGAAAAATTGAACTTTTTTCTAGAAAACACGTCTACTTTGCAAAAACTGCATCTTTTTTGGTTAAAATTACAGCTCGTGATAAATAATTACCTTAGCTAAGGATTCAGCTATTTTGTTAAAACTGCGTCTTCTTAAAAATTAATTGAACTATATTTTATTAATATTTAACAATTTTTTGTTCAAAATATGATTTGTGTATTACAGCTTTTGTTGAGAATACAACTTGAATTATTAAATAAGTCACGCCAATTTTTATAGATTTAAAAAAAATAGAAGGTTTCAGCTTAAAAACTTTTGGTAATAATAAAAAATTCAGGTTAATGGATAAATGATTTTAAATTTTCTAAAGCAAGAACAATTGAATAATATTTTTGCTTAGGTCTTTTTTCTTAAAAGGAATAGGTAAAAATTCTACAAGAAGATTATTCATTTTTTAGTTTCAGTACTTATAAAAAATTTATTTTAAAATCTATTTTCATAAATGAAGTAGCATAGACAAACTTTTTTCTAAGACGCCAAAAAGGAAGCATCTCTTTCGAGATGTTTAAAAAGATGATTGCGCGCTTTTTGTGCCCTTCTTTCTAAGAAAAACTTGCATGTAGCCATAAAAAGCAAATTGTGGAAACAGATTTTTAAATATACAACCTGAAATAATTTAACTTTCGAATAAAAAAGCAAAAAAGAAATTTTATCTGAATAGTTGAACTTTCCACCCAGATCATGAGTTTTCCACACAAGTAAAATGTAATAAAATATAACAATTATCATATAAACTTTATACATTTTAGTAAAAGATAGTATAGTTGAAATTTAGATTCGAGAAATAATTTTCCTTCAATTAATTTTTAGCTTTAAATAAAATTTCAATTATCTAAAATTTAAGCAATTAATTGACAGTTTTTTATTAAATAAACAATGGAATTATTTTCCTTACTGCAACAGTTAATTAAGACCTTTACATCTCCCCTTTCCCAAAGTCTTCACCCCTACTCCTCCTACATTCCCGAACTTTTACTTCCCCTCCTTGGAAAAAAAGGACGATTAACGGAAGGACATCCGACCGAAACTATAAGGGTGCCTGGACATTCAATATTGTACGCCGTGTATCCAAATACTAATATAATCTCAGTTTTTTAAAGATAGAATTGATGCAAAAAATAAATATAAAAGTGTTCCGCTAGGGTATCCAGGGTATCCGCACATCTGGAAATTTACCAGATGTTCACGTTCAGATATGGAACACACCTACTTCTACAAGTCAGCATGTCTTGGAGTTTCAAAATTTAAGAACAAAAGAATAAAACTTCAAGAACAAACAATATATTATTATATTTACCAATGGAACTGAGGATCAACAGCAAAGGTAAGACCAGGATATAGACAATCCTCATCTTTTCGCATAAAGAAAACTCGGCTTAATTCAATGAGAAACACTTTGATTTACAATTTTTTTAATGAATATTTTCGTGCTTCGTCAGACTGTAAAGTGTGCAATCTAGTCGCTGTTTTTTTGTTTTCAAGCTTAAAGATTGTCCATGTGTGGTATTAAGACACACATATGAGTCAATGTTTTCACAATCTTTTAAGTTGTCAGAGACGCTGTTTTTAACACAGAAATTTTGTATAGTGTTTACTATAAGTGATGAATCATCACCGTTGTTTACTTCATATAAATATGTTTGACACCTTTAATTAGGTGATTTAGTATTCACTTTTTCTAAAACTGCTTTGGCTTTAACAAAAACTTGTTCATTACGCGTCTTGTGCCTTGCCATCAAATGTGTCCAAAATGTGAACTTTTCTACTTTATATTCAAAAGTTTCATAATAAATTGTGAATCCGAGAACACAGGTTTTACAAAGGTTTCTGTCTGTCTGTCTGTAGGTCGTCGTCGGTGTCAAAATTATACCAGATAACTGTTGAAAGACTACTCTGATGGAATTGTGCTTAAGCAAACGTATTTAGGACACACCAAGAAAGATTGACTTCATTAACTAGTTATATGGGATGAAAAGTTAAAAAGTTAGAGCATTTTCTATGCACAGTATGCAAACTCGAACAAGTTATCCTCAAAAGATCTTTTGATAAAATTAAAATGGTCAGAGTTAAATCATTTTCAAAGTTAAAAAAAGCAAACGAAAATGAACATTTTAACTGAAAAAACGCACGATATTTTTAATTTTAAATTTAAATTTATTTAAATTTTAAATTTCGATCGAATAACAAAAAATGAATTATTACATTCTCATCATAATCAGAAGGTATTATTTTTATCAGAAAACTGGCAATGGAAAGAATAATCGAATTAGATTGTGATTTGGAATACGCTTTTAGGTATTTTAAAGAAGGAACGAGTTCGTTAATCAGATATTTCAAACAAAAATTGAAAAATTAAGAGTATTTTTAAAATTTTAAGACCACTTTTTAAGATTTTGAAAATTATATGTACGGCTCTTCATAGCACAAGAAAATACGAAAAATTTATTCTTATGATAAACTTTTTGAACTTTTTGAATTATCTAGAAAAATCAAAAATTCAAATTTCGATCGGACAAAAATTTATAAAAAAGCAACAATTCAATTAAAACGTAAAATTATGCAATCAACAAAAATTTTGTACAGCCGAAAGTGCTTTAGGCAAAGAAAATTCACAATCACAAAATTCAGGTTTTATATTGCGGTTTATTAACGGTCTAGATTTGGCGCCTACTTCCATTGCAGGATCTGGCTTAAGGGTTTGGGTTTCCTCTGTTTGTTTTCGAATTACGAGCGGGAACCCCGGGATGAGCTCAGCTTTTTGGAAAGAATGTTTTCGTAGGTTTTCATGAAGCTTTTTTACTTTTTTCACAAATACGTTTTCGTCGTATTCGCCACATATATCAGTGATTCTAATTCCTTAAAGAGTTCCTGCTCTTGTTCTCCTTCAGATACGTGGGTGCGTGGATTATATACCAAAACTAAAATTTCAGCTGAACGTTAGATATACGTCACAGTGGGGGGGGGGGGGGGTTCTTAACTAAATCGGTGGTTCGGGGTCCTTGATTCTTTCTCTAGCCAGTTTCTCGGTCATTTTATTAATGAGGATTTCTTAAAGTCCTGGGACCCATTCAGTCGCGCTGCTGATCAAAAACTTCAAATCAGGTTTTATTCTGAGTCTCTTGATGCCGGATTCATGGGTCCATTGGCAGTTGTTATTGCTGCTTTCATCTCAGGTGCGTTATAGATTTAATGGCGCTGACAACTACATGCCCCATCCACATATACGTCTACGATGGTGTCTTCCAAGGAAGGAAACCGTGGATTCGGTTTCTTATTTCTTATCTTCGGGGTGAGTTACAACTTCGATAAATCCCCTAGTCAGATAAAACACCGAAAAATACTGGGCTTTCCCTAGATAATCAAGTGTTTCTATTATTTTGGGCAGGGGATATGCTTTCCCTATGACCTTTTCGTTAAGAACGCGAAAATCGATTTTTTTCTGAATATGGCTTCTTCGTAAGTGGTCTATCTACTCTGGACAACTGTTCGATTACTTGAACTCTCGCTATTTCCCCTATCTGGTTCAGTCCAACAGCGTCCGCATTGTTGATAACGTAGAAGTTGAAATCTGCTTCTCTTATGTTCAATATTCCCTTATTCTCGGAATATATTAATAGGGAGCGTTAAGAATAACCCTGTCGATAACATTTTTATTGGTAGTCCAGTTAAAGAATAATTCCGTGAATCATTATTGGCAGTCATCACCGTGTAAGTCGACTCAAGACGGTAGTCGACTTCTGGCTGGAGACGCAAGTGCAGTTATGAAGGTTGGCATTTATATGTTCTTCCAATTTTTCGTATGGTATGGTGACGTAAGTTCATCACACTAGAATGTTTAATTTACAAATCTTTCCACTCTTCATCGGTGCAGGCTTTCTAATTGAGAATTTTTATCCCTAGTTCCATAATCACTGTATCTTCATCAGAGAGATCGTCGTTTGCGGGCATATCGAAGGAAGCGACTTGGCGTTCTGGGTACTCGATTGCGCGTTTTTCTTGACATAGAACAATCGCGATGATTTTCCTAGTTGGATTCGCGGGGGCAACTGCAAGTACAGGCTTTGCGGGCCGCAAGGTTGGCCGATAAACACATTTGGGGACTATCTACTTTGGTAAGTATCCCTTCGGTTTCAGGATTTTAATAATAGCCCGGCGCTGAATCCTAATAAGTAAGACGAATGAAACTTTATACCCTACGATGACCGAGGAGGTATTTGAAACCAGAGCGGGAATTGGCACATATTGGTGCGCAACGGCAACTACAGTTTACCTTTGAGCCTTAACTTGTTTTAGCTAGTCTTTTGCGCAGTGTATTTAATTATTCTTAGCATGACTGTTGCGCAGAAGATAAGGCATTTTCAGATCGTACCATAATTCGAAATGAGGGCGGTCTCGTTCGAAAAATAATTATTGAATCAAACGTTATATAGCAAAATTAAAAATACCGACCCAATTACTGCAAGGTCACCTTGCAATTTAATCCCGGGGGTTTTGCTTTATTTTGGTTTTACTATGGTTACTATGCCGTGAGTACGAGATAAGAGCTTTTGTCTTGGACATGCATTTGGAGAGACATCATTACAATGAAGAAAATAAACAAAGGAATCCTTTGAGTTAACTTTCAATACATCCGTTAAATGTGAAATAATTGCGAATCTAACAATAATTAACCAATTACGGCGTGCTCTCGTGCCTAGGGCGAGCGGGTGTTGCTTCTTCCTCTTTACACTCGACAGTATATTTATCTCTTACTTCGAGCTCGATAATGTATTTTCCTTGCGCTACGTGCGCGGTCTTTGTATATTTCCCACACTTGTGCACATATTTTTTTAAAGTAAAGGTCAAAGCTGCGACAGCAGTAATTTGATGATTGTGAATTATCTTTTGTTAAAGCTCCTTTGGCTTTATCGAACACATTCTCATCACGTATCTCGTGCTTCGCACTCAAATTTCTCGTTTAAAGCAACGCGCGTTCTTAAAAAAAAATTTTTTATTAAAAAAATGTTATTTTTGTATTTTTTATTATTTTATATGCTATCAAAATTTGAATTTTTTTCAAGAAAACTCAAAAGGTTGCTAGTATAATAATGTAGGGCATTTAAAAATTTACTTTACTACTCCCTTGCCTTTTTTATATCGTGCGTAACTTGGTTGATGCTCCTTTTCGTATGTTTTTTGAAATTTTGTCAAGGCTATAAGTCTTGTAATTTTTAGTATTATGAAAAAAAGATGTTAGGATAAATTTTTCGTTTTTTGAAATACCATGAACATCCATACAGACAATTTTTGAATTTTTCAAAAGGTGGTGTCAAGAATTTTTATCCAAAATGGCTGGCTAACTAACTTAACCTTTAGTTTAGGACGCTGAAAGAGTGTACCAAAAGGTACTCTAATAAATTTTTTTTAATGTTATCGTGGAAGCAGACAGACATACAGATATACAGACATACAGTCAGGCAGACGCATTCGTAAAAACCTGTTTTTCTGATTCAGTGATTAAGTTTTTTAGGCCTCTCCGAGATTTTCAAAACTGTTTTGCTCATAGATAAATGTGATTTTTTAAAATTCGCACTTTAATCTACTTTTATAAACTGGTCAACGTGGTTTACCTACTGGTTAAGCAGACAGTTTTCAAAAAACGTAAATCTAAATAGATCAAAGACTTCTAATGCAATATTAATTCGAAATTCAACTTAAAATAAAATTTTTTTAAACACATCAATTAATTACCAAATTAAATGAGAACCTTTTTGTCAATAGAAGTCGAAAGAATTATCAAATATTAAGAAAAAGTGGTCTAAAAAATATTCAAAATGCTCTAACTTTTCAAAATTAAACTTTCTTTTAATAGCCTTCTAAAGTATTCTAAAGAAAAATCCAATCAAATAATTTCTTAAAATGTTACCGTGTTTAAAGACTACAGTGACGACGACATCGACAAAGGCGACAGACAGACACCGACGTAAAAAATTACTTTCTCTAACTCATGATGTCATTGGGATGAGAACGTAAAAATTATTTTATATATAATTACTGCATTAAATTTACAATTTTGTATGAAAAAGTTACGCACACAGTGACTAATATATATAACCGCATACTTAAACGCTCTGCGAAATACCCCCGCGCTGGGGAATCAAATCCTACCTGAGTACATAAAAACTGAAATTCGTGAACGCATTAGTCATCCAAGTTACGAATCCACTCAGACATTTTTGACAAACTCTTGGGTTGACATTTTCCCTGATAAAAACATGGCCAGCTCAGAAATATATACCAAACCTTATAAGTGAAAAGAGTAAGCTCTCGTAGAATTAGGTTATATTCTAAAAAAACATTTATTAACATTTTTAAAGTAAATTGTGCAAGTTTAGAAACAAAATCTTTATTATGATGCGAGTGGCGCCACTCCGAAGACACCGATGTCAACAAAAAGTGAGTCCATGGTCGGCATGATTACGGGCGAACGGCTAATCTAAAATCAAAAAACTAAACGGCATTTTAATATGTGAAACTGCGGACACGACCTGAACTAGGATATTTGCAAAATATTAAAAATTGAGTAATTGACACGGTTTTGACTTTTTTCTTCTTCAAATTTTATGATTTTTTTCGATTATTTGCTTACGAAAAAAAACGGTTTGGAATTTTTTAATTATCCTAGTTCAGGCTGTGCATACACATGTGCTGAATCTACCTTACAAATTTTCAAACAATCAGTCGAACCATTTCAGAGATATCATGCCGGCTAATTCAAAAAAGTGGTTTCGAGAAAAACAGGTTTGAAAGGCAAAGAACGATTTAAGCAATGCAATCCTTACTCACCAAGTTTAGCATCAATTTAGCTTCAATTCTGGAATTTTTTGCGACATCGCTCATGCGTCGCTCGGAGCGAGCGATTCTGGCATCATCACGGCGGTGCACGTAAGCATGCGCTTCACGGCCAATGGAACATCCCACTGCCGAACGACTTCGAATATTAAAATATCACTTCGCGAGCATATTCTAAACATGTGTAGGAATAAATTTAGGCAAAAAAATTGATTTCTTTGACCGGACACACAGGATGACTCCCTTAAACAAAACAAAAAATGAAACAACTTCTACTATAGGTAGGAAGTTCAACCCAAAAACATAAATTTACTGTAAAACAGTTAATTCCAATGAAATATTGAAATTTTAAATAAAAAAAAAGATTTTTTATTTTACCAATGTAATATACATGTAATTTCCAGTTAAATAGAATATTTGAGTCAATTTTTTAAATCTTAAATTCTTTCTGTAGATCAAGGACACTGAAGTATTGGTTGAAACTTACTGATTTTGCATTAGTTCCCATGTCGAACATTTTTTTAGAAAGTGCAGTTTTAAAATTTCAAGTTGATTTGCCGACATTATTTTGGGGCTTATGCAACGAACCCACAGGCCTTATTTCAAACGAATTGGTGAATGCGTGATCGTTTCCTACTGGAACGTCTTTGGTTTCTTCATCAGTCAGTGGGATAACTTTGTTTCTGAATCTGTTTAGTTTTGCTCGATCATTGCCATCCGGACCAGGTTCAGCTAGATATAGTCCACATAATATAGTTTGCCTATTATCTATTTTCTTCACGAATGCAAAGACGTCACCATTGCCTCGCGATAACACATATTTTGCTAGGGGCGGCATGGCGCATTTTCGTCCACTATCATTTTTCAAATAAATTCCTGAGTTGGCAAGAAAAATGTATAATTCAACCAAATATTCTTTTTTCGAACCTCCAGTCGGAAAAAATCTGTATGATTCAAGTCTGTCAACATACTGTCCAAATATTGTAGAAAAGGGAGGCATGCTGGGAGAAATGGACCTGACATTACAAGCTAGCACAATAGGAACATCCACAGTTTCCCTCACAAAATTTAATCTGATTAGATTTCTCCTTGATAATGGCGTGTCCCTTTCTTGTTCTTTTCCTATTGGCAAAACCTTGCGGGTGTACACGTTTACTATTGCTCTTTTTTCTTTTCGACCAGGAAGCATATATAATCCACGTAAAACCGTGATTCTTTTTGTATCAATTTGCACCATTGCCAAGGCGTCACCATTGACTTCTGCCATTAAAAAGTATACTCCGGTTAGCTCCTCATTGGTTCCATTTACGTTATTTCCCAAATAAATTCCTGAACCTGGAAAAAACTCGCATAATTGAATTGCAAGTTCCCGGTCCCGATTATTTTTAGGGTAAAATCGTTCATATCGAAGTTCTTCAATTGACATTTGAAATAGTGTAGAATAGGGGGGTTTACAGAAAGAAGACGTGGGCCTGACATGAAGAGTTTGCTCCGCAAGAGTAGAAGACGTTGCATGATCAGAAGACGTGGCAAGAGTAGCAGACGGAGCCTGAGCAGAATAGATGCCAGAATAAAAAGGCATATTGGAAGCATGATACATGGCAGGATGAGGCTGCATGCCATGAGCAGAAGGCATGACAAAATAAGTCTCCCTGTCTGGAACAAAAAACAGAAGATTACATATTCTAAAAGTACAGATAGAAGTAACGGTGACTAGGATCATAGGGAATATTAACAGGGTTTATAGATCAATTATACTAGTGTATTGGTAGGACTGGTAGTTCGTAAGTGTTACAGAAAAAATCCGTTAACTTTACAGACTCTGTGTATTGTGTATACTAACCTCCATACATCCTCGTTACTTATTTCTGGGATTCTCGGCAGTAAAAACCCGAACGACGCCAACAGTGTGCAAGACGCGAGATTTAGTTTTTTTGCTTGTAAAAAATTAAAAATTTGATTCTTAATCGCTATCGAAAGCCTATGTTCAAAAGCTGCGAAATTCCAGTCTGAAACTTCTTGGACTATATTCGCGAAGCTGGCCAATTTTTTTAGATAAAAGATTTTTCAGCCGCATTGAGGAATTCAATACTTCAGTTAAAAGTTTTTTTTTAATTTAAATTCGAAACCGTAATTTTTCACAACTCGCAGCCCTAGGCAGCCTCAGTTCTAGGTTAGAATCACACTGAGATTTTAATTATTTTAGCATCTATTTCCTTGACTATGGATTACTTTTTGCAATCAAGCTGTTTGGCCATAACTGAGAAACATTTCAGCTCGAATGCGTACTTCTTATCTTCCCATGGTAACTTCCTTTTTACAGAATATTTTTTCCATAACATTTTTTCGCATCTAAATATACCAATTTTTTTTAGCTGAGTACTCTGCTAATATATTTTTTATTAACAACTTATCTTTTTTTTACAAAAAATTTAATTGTTTTGATGAAAATGCACTAGTTTTTCTAAAAAGTAATTATTTTTATTACTTAATATTTTCGGTAAAAAATGAATCATTTTTCAACAATTTTTTTCTTTTCTTGACTGCAAAATTTTTCTTGGTTAAAAATTCAAATATTTTGTTGCTTTATCTCGTTGGTGAAAGTTTAATGTCTTTGGGTAAAAATGTAATTTTTGTGTAAAAATATACATTTTCTGGTTGCAACTTTAGTTATTTTCTAATTCAAATTTCACAATTTTAATAAAAAGTTATCCGTATTGTACAAAAATTCAGCTGGTTTGTTCTAAATTATTTTTTTTTATTAAAAATTCATCTGCTTTAGTAAAAACTTCTCTATTCGTTGAGAATTAATTTTTCCATTTTGAAACTTCATCTTCTTTTAGGAAATTCAAAAATGTGGTTAAAAATTTGTTTCCTTCTTGATTAAAAAATCTTTCTTTGTTAAAAATTAAATTCATGTCGTAGAAATTAAATAGTTTTTGGTTAAAAATGGAACTGCTTGCATGAAAATTGATCAGTTTTTGGTTAGGGATTATACAGTTTCGTTTAAAGTGAATCCATTTTAGTTAAATTAAATTCTTTTTTACTTGAAATTAACCTTTTTTTACTAATATATACTTCATGTGTAATTCAGAATTTCTCCTTTTTAGATAAAAATTCGACTACTTGCTTGAATGTTTAACTACTTGATTGAAAATGCTTCCTTTTTTGTTGACTTGAACTTATTCGATTAAAACATGAACTTTTTTGTTAAAATTTGATTTTGTTTGCTCGGATATTTATCATTTCAGTTGAAAATTCAATTATTTAGCTGATAGTGCATTTATTTGATTAAAAGTGAAATATTTCACGCAAAATATTATGAATCCGAAGTATTTTAATATGAATAATATATTAGTACTTCCAGTAATTGTAATCCAGCGAATCGATTCCGCTATTTTTGTTAAAAATCTCCATATCCATGTCCAGTTGAGATAAATCATTCTTAGTTAAAAATTCATTTTTTTAATTAATTTTTTGAAACTTTATATATCTTGTTTAAGTATTGACTCTTCTCGTATAAAAGTAATCTTCTTGGTTGAAAATTTATCTTTATCTTTATCTTACATTGTTACAAATATAATTATGAAGGTTTTTAAATGTGATTGGTTTTTTGAAACAGCAACTCATTTATTTTTGCATTTGAAACATGTACATCACATGCAAAAGAAGGATTATTATAAGTGTACTGGTGTTGCTGACTGCACACGTTCTTGCAGTGATCTAGGTGACCCTATTAGTTAGTTAAAAAAAACGACGTTCAGAGAGAAATTATTTCAAATTTCGAAGCAATTACTATAATATTTCGGTTATATAATAATCCCCTCGTGCCTAGAAATATTATGCAGTTTGTAATAGATGGAATAAATACGTTTGTGGATGCTTTCTCTCAAATAATTAAACAAACAAATACAGCAAAAGGTGGGGAAAAACGAATTTGCAATTATACAGGGTGTCCCAGAAACCTTGTACCGCCAAAAGCCAGGACATTGCTTTTTAAATTTTGAGCAAAAAAGTCCTTTGCCATTTTTCGAAATTCTCAAAAATAAGCGATATATTCAATATTTCTTTTGGCCAATCAGCGCGCTTGGCGGGAACAGCGCCAGTGGCGTAACAGCGGTCATGGGCCCTCGAAAGAATTTTGTTTGTTTATTTATGTTTGAATCGAAATAATGCTTGATGATGACGAGATGTTTTTCATTTTCAATTTGCGTGATTGTAATTTTTCCGAAAGTTTTTTTTTAAACAAAATTGATCGTTTTGCCTTTCGCGATTTCGAACTTAACAAAATTTTTGCATTTCGGAAAAATTACAATCACGCGAATAGAAAAGGAAAAAAATTTCGTCATCATCAAGCATTGTTTCGATTAAAACATAAATAAACAAACAAAATTCTTTCGGGGGCCCATGACCGCTGTTACGCCACTGGCGCTGTTCCCGCCAAGTGCGCTGATTGGCCAAAAGAAATATTGAATGTCTCGCTTACTTTTGAGAATTTAGAAAAATGGCAAAGGATTTTTCTGCTCAAAATTTAAAAGCAATAGTTGGAATTTTATCCCAGTAGATTAAATTTCAAATTAAGAAGTATAGATTTTCGACGGAAAATGAAATTTTAAGTAATTTGAAAATTATTTTTCAATCAAAAAAGGATTTTTCTGTCAAAATTTGTTTAAATCCTCCATGAAATACATGAATTTTTTTAACTCACAGTGTTGGCTTGTTACATGATGATTATACTGGTAAGCATGTGTTGCAGGAGACGGATGAACAGACGTATGTTGTCCAAAATCATCGCTATATCTATATTCCCTAGATCTCCAATTATTAAATGGGGTTGCTGCATCTTGCGAAGCCAAAATCTTAGCACTTTTAGGAGAGGGTGGGATCCAGTCGTCTCCTGGTCTTTTTGATGATTCTGTGAAAATACTGCTAATGTATACAAAACTCATTGTATCTGATCGAAAAGATTTAGATGTTGCTCGTCGGTCTACATTTGCCAAATATTTATAAGATTTTAAGCTATTTCAATCTTATCACTGCCAGTAACACATATGACGGAAAAAAATCGTGCCACTTTTTACATCATAACACACAGGTGGACATTTAAAAAAATTAGTTTATGTGAGCCGATTTGATTTTACTTGACCAATTTTTTTAGGATCGAACATTTTTAATTAATAATGTCCGCGATATTCAGTACAGGATTTTTAATTTTGAAAATCCAAGTTCAGATTTTCATTTAATGACCCCAAAACCATTGACCTTGCAATATGACGTGATTCTGAATTGCTTTTTCTTAAAAAGATTTTTAACACGATATGTTCTTTTCGCCTGACTAAGAAAGGATTAGGGACAAAGGATATTCTATTTTTACATTCTCGTCAGAGAAGGCATTAGATTTGTGTAAAATTTAAGCCCCGGCCGTTTTTGTTAAACGTCCGTAAACACTATTTTAAGAATGTGTTTGCATGTATTCCTCACTGGCTGTCTGTTTCTGTGTCAGTCTATTCTCAATTTAATAGCAGAATAACTTCCAAAAGATTTAACAGATTGGATTGTCCTTTGGTATACTATTTGAGAGATCGTTCATAAAGTACAACACCACTTTATGGAGG